>CAXITT010000065.1:720902-800667 GCA_964033795.1 Lymnaea stagnalis
AAAAAAACACAAAAAAAAAAAAACAAAAAAAAAAGTATATATATACATTTTTTTAAGTGTTAAATTTTTCTAAAAATACTCTGCCCCCCACCCAAAAAAAAAAAAAAAAAAAAAAAAAAAAAGAAAAAAAAAAAGAAAAAAAAAGAAGTTTTTATACAATGCAATTAATTGAAAATCTTTTTGCTAAACATAGTTGAAGTATAGTAATACAAACTTCAGTAAACACGATTTCTTTTATTGAAGTTCTAGCAGTGTCTTTCCTTCAAAGATTACTAACTACGGCATATATTCTGTTGAGGGTTTGTGATTACTCTCTTGTGACGTATGCATGAGTCTTACATGTGTTTGATTTCATGTGGCGCCGACGTGTTAAAGCAAATGGTTGGGGTGTCTCCAACGCCATTCTAGACGGTAACGTTTAATTTTGACCACCAGAGTAGTGGATGACTTTTAAAGAAGTAAAAAAAAAATTTATTCATAACAACATTTTGCTTTATTGGAATTGTGAAGTGTTTTAATGGAAAGTGAAATAATGTATAATGCACAATATTTTTAGGTTGAATTAAACGTTTTTTGTTTCTTTTTAAATTTGTTTTATCGGAAGTGTGAATAATAATAATATTCCAGTGAATTAAAATTGAAGTAACTTATATATTACTAAAAAAATTCTTTTGCAATGCTTTTATAAACTATAAAAATCAAATTATTATTTTTTTTAATGTATAAAATATGAAAGAAGCTAACATCGAAATCGACAAATGGGAGATACTGTTAACGCTGGCAAACATCAGTGTATGAGGGAGTCAGCATTACGACAGGCCTTAAGGAACAAGTGGTCAGAGCTCTCCTACTAGGAATGTAGTCGGGAGTACCCTTAGCATCATCGGACCTTCGAGACAGTGTCAAGACTTGAATCAATAATAAGCTCTTTAGTCATTTTTGAATCATCTGGTCCTCTAAATCGTTTTTGTCTAAGGAATGATTAACTGTTGACGATGCATCAACCTGCTTTCTCCATATGACACTTTCACGGCTGGAAATAATTGATATCTTTCTTATCTGAGAGAACAGTGAATAACGATCATTAGTACGAGAAACATAATTTAAGACAGGGGTTCTCAACCTGTGGGTCGCGACCCATTTAGGGTCGAATAAGCCTTTTCCAGGGGTCGCATAAGACCATCGTAAAATAAATGAACTCTATAGTTATGAAGTAGCATCGAAAATAATTTTGTGGTTTGCGGAGTCACTTAAACATGAGGAACTGTAAGTAGGAAGGCATTAGGAAGGTTGAGAACCACTGTTTTAAGATGATGTACCCTTTCCCTTGGTGTATATATGGCACACAGTCAGAGATAGTAGTTTTCTAACCTTAATTAAATACTGGAACAACTGTCACAGCCACGTCTACACATAGTGAAATCTCAAGCCGAATTTCGCACACTAAACACTTTATCCACACACTAAGTAAGCCTTGGAACAATAATAGCATCATCCACAGCACAGTATATTTATCTCAAAATATCTTATAATATTATATCATTTATATATGTATCAAAGATAACATTTGTGGCTTTGTTACGCATACGTTTCAACATGGAACATGATCCCACCAATGTACATGATTATAATAGGAAACACGATCCAACAATAAACTGGAACCTATCCGGGAAAGTGATCCCACAGGTCACGGGACCAAACCGAGAAACCAGCTCCCACCGCAAAACACGTTCTCACCGGAAGTTGGGATCCCACTGGGAAATGGGACCTCTACGGGAAACGGGATCGCACCGAGTTTGGGGGTTTTCAACGGGATTGGGATACTGACGGAATCGGGTTCAAACCGGAATTGTCATCCCACCGGGATCGGGACCTTTAAGAAATCAAAATCTCACTTGAAATCTGGATCCCAGTGGGATCGGGAACTGACAAGGATCGGGATCCAAACGGGACCACTATCAAAACGGGATACGGGATGCCATCAGGAAATGGGATTTTGATTGAGATTTCACTGATGAATGAAATATTTATAATATTTTTTATATGTGTTTAGATAGAATTCATTTTTTAAATTATGACATGAACTATATAAATTTAATTTCAAATAGAGATATTGCATGGGTGGATCAATCGCTACAAGTGAGGTAGCTAAATTTTAAAAATCCTAGATTCCACATGGACAGCTGTATGTGGCCTGCTCATGCATCGAAAAACCTTCTAATTTATTCGTGTACGCATAGTACGGAAAAACAAAATATATTTTCTATGGCATAAGTACTATAAAAACATGATTAAAACACAAACACTTTCATTTTTTGAGTGGCATTGCAAAGCACGGCGGGTTCTCGCTAGTTGAATATACAATTAGACTTAAAACTATATATTAAAAAAAGCGAATTTATTGCCCCAAGCCCCAAATGGAATATTGTAAAATGGCTGTACTAATTTAGAAGCCTTTGCGGGCGAGCGCAAAACAATTATTGAAAGTTATATCGTAATGGGATAAATTGTATAGTAATGCATACTGAAATTATATTTATATTGCAAATATAAGAAAAAATACGAATTCAAAGCCTTTGGTCACAAACGGAATTTCGTAGAATGGTTGCATTAATTCAGAAACCTACTTATTATGTTACACACAACCTGAAATGTCGTTATTTGTATTTGATTAAAATTCCATCCACCCATGCATTGCATTAGATCTGTTTGAAATTACATTTATATAGCTCATTTTAGACCAAAAAGAAATTTAGGACCTTCGGCCTCAAACCAAATATTGCAAAATGGTTGTACTAATTCAGAAATCCATTGAACTATGTCACACATAAACTGAAATGTCGCTCTTTGTGTTTGATTAAAATTCAATACCCCCGACCATTGGCTCTGTTTGAAATTGTATTTATCTAGCTCATATAATAAAAAATGAATTTAGGGCCCCTGGCCCCAAACGGAATATTTTAGAATAGTTGTATGACTTCAGAAACCTACTTATTATGTCACACAAACTGAAATGTCGCTATTTGTATTTGATTAAAATTCCACCCACCCATGCATTAGCTCTGTTTGAAATTACATTTAAATAGCTCCCATTAGACAAAAATCGAATTTAGGGGCCCCTGACCCCAAAACGGAAAATTGTATCATTGGTTGCAAAAATACATAAACCTTTGCGGCCATGCACACAAAAACTCACAAACATTTTATCGCAATCGGATGAATGGTATATCAGCGCATACGGAAATTATATTTACATCGCTCATTTAAAAAAAAAATTTAGAGCCCCGGCCCAAAGTGAAATATTTTAAAAAGAGTTTAGTAGCTTATAAAAGTGCGCTGGTGAGCGGACAATAGCTCACCAAATTTTTATCGCAATAGGATCCATTCTATATGAGCGCATACGGGACATACATACATAAATATACACATTCATTTAGATATATAGACTTCATTTACTTCTTCTTCTTTAAGGCCCCACGATCAATATATTGATACTTTTGGCTCCTATGGTGTTTTACAAATAGTGGTTTAACAGTACAAAGTCAAGCACAGAAATTAGGGAAAAAACAATACCATAAAGGTAGCCATTCACTGGACATTTGTGAAACCATGTACAGAGCTGTAGATAATTTGAGGCCTAGATAAACAAGAGAGCTATGTCATAACGTGTGAGATTCGTCTGTGTCTGTGTGTGTCCAGCCACTCCAGGAAATGAATCGATTTGTAGATGATAAGATAACCCTATTTTTAAATAGATAGATTATTGGCAACGTATCAAGTAACTTATAATGCAACACAAGTTGATCTTTAGTTGCTGGAAAAAAAAAACAACTGATGTCGTCGCAAACCCCGGATGGGGGGGGGGGGAATGAGGTGGAATGGCATATAAAGAGATTTTTAGGGAATAATGTAAAGGTTTTGGATTTTAATTTACGTTTTTAATGGTTATAGATATTTTAAGATGATAAGATAACCCTATTTTTAAATAGATAGATTATTTGCAACGTATCAAGTAAATTATAATGCAACACAAGTTGATCTTTAGTTGGTGGAAAAAAAAAACAACTGATGTCGTCGCAAACCCCGGATGGGGGGGGGGGTATGAGGTGGAATGGCATATAGAGAGATTTTTAGGGAATAATGTAAAGGTTTTGGATTTTAATTTACGTTTTTAATGGTTATAGATATTTTAAATAATGTTTATTTACATCTAACTTTGACTAACAAGGTCAATGCCTAACCTCTACAGTCCTCTTTCGGACGGAAAAAAGAGAGAAGTCTGGATATTATAAATATATTATTTGGATACAAATCTAGACGGGTCAAGGCAACCAAAAATGCGGAAGTGGAAAAATAAAATAACTCACGTTTGCTAAAATTAGGAAGAAAACGTTATAAATGAATAGAAAAAATGTCCTAAATATATCCCTAAACCTAACCTGAACCCTAAAACTAGCCCTAGATCTAACTTGAACCTTAAATCGATCCCTAAACCTAGCATGAACCCTAAAACCAGCCCTTTAGCCACAAATAAAAACACGTGGAATATTCATACTGTGGCCAAAAAAAAAAAAACTTTGAATAAAGAATTGTCACAAATAAAATAAAGAAACAATGAAAACCAAACTGACAGTTTCATGAAATAAACTTTTACACAATTTATTTCAGGTTCCAACGACAATAGTATCCATAAAATTAATAAATCACAAGTCCCCCCATAAGTACCCCAAATATATCAAATATGGCGGAACAAATAAAATATGCTGATAAGCCGACCAATGATAAGTTTAAAATTATAATCAATCAACCATACAAAAATTTAATTAAACCGTGCCATCGTGATAGTAAAGAAAATGTAACTCTATTAACAAACAAAAAATGAGGGGAGTGAATCCATAACCAAAAAAAAAAACAAGTGACGTCCAGGGCCCATCTCTCAAAATTAACTAATCCATGTTATCTTCTCCTATCATACTCTAGTTTTTTGTTGAGATGCCATCACACGAGTGTTGGAGAAACTCATAGTCATGTCGAAAAATAAAAAAATAAAAATTAAGATCGTATTAGATAAGTGTTTATCATTATATTTGATTGCCAGTGTGCGGTGAAGACAGGGTGGTGTGCTTAGCGTGCAGCAATTGGCCAGATAATAGATTTTGAGCTTTGACCTCATATTTTCAGGTAATCGAGAATTTCCAGAAAACACCTCGTAGGAAAATATTGTTTTGGACATTTAAAAATTTAGTTTCAAACGTGAATTTAGTAAATGAACCTTACAAAAAAAAATGTGTAATTGTTTTAAAAAAATAATTAAGCAGATGGATAAATATTTTCATTAACATGAACGAAAAAATATAAACACTTTTTCTAGAAGTATTTTAAAGCTTCAGAAATTTTCATTTGGCTTGTATGGCCAATTTGGCCTCTAGGTCGTATTAAAATCTCACGTGACACTTTTTAACATTAACCCCTTGAAGTTTGATCTTATTTTGCGTGTTGCTTTTGGTTGGAAGTTCTTTCTCGGTAAGGGCTGCATCTGTTACTTTGCACAATGTGGATTACGTTTCCTATTTCTAATTACGACTTGTGATTTGTTGCTCCTAAATAAGTCAATACTTGTGAAATTATCGTTTCTAAATAGGTAAATAACTGATGATTTTTGTAAATATTGGCCGAATAATTTACGTACTTAAAAAAAACGGCCATTCCCTGCACCCTTAAAAAAAAAGAAAAGAAAATTATTATATTCGCATAGTCGTTCTTTGCGTAATGAAATTGAATAAATATTTTTCCTATCTTTTAATGCGTTTAATTTAGTCTTTAAATGAAAAGAAAACCAAAAGTGTTTTTTATAATATTTTGTTTACATTATTTCCGCGTTTTGAACCGCATCCAGGAACTTAGGCAGTTATTTAATTATATGTGGCCCAGGCAGCTGGATTCTTCCTTTTCGCGGATTTTTAGGTTCATTTGCACTTAGTTTCACATGTTCATTTACACTCTTGTTTCATTTGGGCCTAAATTTATTAATGAGATCCTCTTCCTGGCAGTCTCAATATTGTGCAACTAAACATTTTGTACTCGTCAATGAAGTCGCTAAGATTCAACGTCGACCTAAGCGAGCTGGGTCTTGGTTTAGGTCTCTTACCTCTGCGTCAGTTGGTTCTAAGGGATCGTTATACCAGTGGGATCGGAATCCCAATGATATCCCATTTGGAAGAGGGATCTTAATCAAGAGGGTGTTGTAATCCTAATGGGATCCTAATGGCATCCCAATCGGGATCAGGATCCCACTGGGATCTAGATCTCAAATGGGATATGGCATTCCATTTGAATACGGGATCCCAGTTGGGATCCGTATCCTAATGTGGTTGAAATCCAAAGGGGATCCCCTTTGGAAAAGGAATCTGAATCGGGATCGGGATGCCACCGCAATTGGGTTCCAGAGGGATTCGGGATATTGACGGTATAGGGATACCAATGGGATCAGGAGGCAGTCCGAGCGCCGGGTATTTCGGCTAGTTACAAATAAAATACACTATAAAATAATTTCTTTAATTAATACTTACAAGCAATGTTCCCCTTAAGCTGCGCGGTTGCGCGGCCGCGCAGCAATCTCACAGACGCCGCGCAGCAGTTTTGAGTACCGCGCAGCTAATTTCCACTTAAGTGTGTGTGTGTGATTGTAAGCTGTAAAATTTTGAGCGCACAAAAAATTGATGCTGTAAAAATTTTTGCACACATCTTAATGATTTTGCACACGAACCAACAAGCCTTAGAGGGAACATTGCTTATAAGATACAATATTTCGGTACAAATGCCTTTTTAAGAGATAAAGTATATTTTATTCACTACTAAGTAATTATATTTTAAATCAAATACTTTATAAGAATATATATATATATATATATATATATAATATATATATATATATGTATAATATATATTTATATATATATATAAATATATATTATATATATATATATGTATATATATATATATATATATATATATATATATATATACTAGCCAATATACCCGGCCTTGCCCGGAATTGCATTAGGACCCCAAACCAAGCTCAGCCACTTTCCCCCCGTTCCCAATGGGAACACGTAACCGATGGGTTTCAGTTTACTGTTGGATTTCATTCCCCATTAGGATCCTGTTCCTCTATGGGATAATGCTTAGTGAGATTTTGTTCGAATAAACTTTTAGATCCCATTATATATCCACAAAGAACAATAAAGAACCTTCTGGAACATTCTAGATTAAATTTAATATTTTCCATGAAACTTGTAAAAAAATTAATTTTCTACGTAATTATTTCTCTAATGTGAAATATTATACAACTAAATAGTACTTATATAACTATAGTACATTTAAATAGAAATAGGGGCCTCGGTGGGAGCCCATTTAATAAAGTACTGTTTTAGTTATGTCTTAGATTGGGGGGGGGGGCATAAAAATCATTGAGATAAATTATAGAGTTAAATTTAAAATTAGCTCATTAAAATCGGATAAAAATGCCATAGATATTTCTTTTTAAATTATCGATCTTTCAAGAAAATTCTAGAACGGCCCTGCATTGATTGGATATTCTTAGTTATAAATCCACCGATATTTCATTACCGGACAATGAAGTTTATTGCTACAACGCTATGGTTATATCGATCAATTCACATAGAACCTATAGTGTTGTTCCAGCCTATTGGTATTTATATAGATTATATCAGGAAAAATAAAATGGGGCCCCCGGCCTCAGAAGAATGGATATTGTGAGTTCAGTATTGTTCGGTATTTGAATATGGATAATCAAGTATATGTGTACTAAGTTTGGTCAAGATCCATCCATTCATGCAGGAGTATTAAGCTTATTGATATTTATATAGCAAATATAGGAAAAAAATAAACTGGGCCCCCGGCCCCAGAAGGATGGATTTTTTTAGGTCAGCATCCTTCGGTTTTTAGTATGGATAATTAAGTGTATGTGTACTAAGTTTGGTCAAGATCCGTCTATGGATGTAGGAGTATTTGTTGTTAATTTTATTTATATAGCTCAAACTAGGAAAAAACGAATTTGGGCCCCACAGCCCCAAATGGAATGTTATAAAAACTTTATAACCCTTATAGAGTTCCTTCTGGATCATAATGGATATATGTGTCAAGTTTGGTCAAGATCCATCAATACACGTAAAACCCTTTGGGGAACAAACAAAGCTACAAACGTTCACTTTTATATATATATTTTATTTATATTTTTTATTTTATGTTTGTTCCAGATCATAAAATGTCGGACTCAAAATTGAGCTACAATTTTATGTTACTTGGGAAAACAGGTTCAGGGAAAAGTTCAACGGGAAATACTTTGCTGGGCCGTCCATGTTTTAAAACGTCTTATTCTTTTAAGTCGTGCACAAAATATGTAGACAAGGAGTCAAATGAGTTTAGTCAATTTATCTTTACTGTTGTAGACACACCTGGTATACATGACACAAAGAAGGACATGGGAATAAATCTAAAAGCTTTCTGTGATGGAATAAGTCTCATTCCAGAAGGACTCAACAGCCTGTTATTGGTCCTCAAACTGGGCGACAGAGGCACAAAAGAGCTGAATGAAACAATAGTTGCCTTAAAAAATACATTAGGGGATTCCTATTTCGAGAAGTTCTGCATCATCGCCTTAACGCACGGTGATCTGTGCCCAGATTTAAATAACAACAATATTCAACAATGGTGCAAAAACAAGGAGAACATTGAACAAGGCTCCGAACTTCAGACTCTAATGTCCAAATGTGGCTATAGAGTTGTTTTGTTTTACAATAAAGACGAAGATAAACGTGAGGAGAGTGTCAGGAAACTTTTGAGTTATATCAAGCCACAGGCTCCTCGTTACACAAACAAACATTTTCTAAAACATGCCGATATTAGGAACACCTATTACACCAGTTTGGGTTTGACCAAACCAAGAGCTAAGATTCAGAAACAACTCAGCGGTATTGGCGCGGAAGTTGACAACTTGGTAAAATACAATAAAGGAGATGTCGACAAACTTTTGTTAAAATTAGATGATTTGCTCAAAACAATAGAGGAAGCATCTAAAGGCACAGACGCAATGGATGACTTTAAGTTCAGAGTCAATGAGTTGAAAGCTAAAATAAAAAACCACCCTAAAGATGGAAAAGGGGGAACAGTAACACAAGAGAAAATACATCTTGGAAGGAAAGGTTGTGGGATTGTAATTACTTTAGTGGGAGTCGCAGGAGGTTGTTGTGCTAGTGTACCACTAGCCAATACTAGAGTAGATGGTGGTGCTTTAGCATTTGGTATTACATTAGGTATTGCATGTGGTATTGGATTAGGTTTGGTCAAATTATGTTCAAAGTTATTTTCACTGTACGAAGCGAGACAAAGGACCCGTAATCATCCAACAATGTAAATGAGTATAAAGAGAAGGTATTTAAGAAATACCAAGAGGCGGGGAAATCGGACAAAATGGCAGAGGGTGGCAGAGTTGTAATCTATTTTTCATTGAAATATCTTTCGAGAGGTAATTAAATAAGTTCTAAAAAAATATTAAATTTTTCTTTAATGTCATCAACAACAACAAAAGATTAATTATAGTGTCGACAAATTATTTGTCATTTTTTAGAAACCCTCATCAACCCCCCCCCTCCTCCCCCGCCCCCGCGGAAGCCAAAAAAAATTAAAACACGAGAAAATATTTCTATAAGGGAGAGAGAAAAAAAAAAAGAGTAAAATTACAAGTTTTATATCGAACGCTC
Source organism: Lymnaea stagnalis (assembly GCA_964033795.1). NCBI lineage: Eukaryota > Metazoa > Mollusca > Gastropoda > Lymnaeidae > Lymnaea > Lymnaea stagnalis. Next base: position 730,685 of record CAXITT010000065.1, read on the forward strand.
TTCGTTAGTGTGAATTGCACCGGCACACATAATAGTCACAGACGCTATCACTTAAACTAATTTCTTGTGTTTGGTTTGTGTTAGCATTTTGTCTAAAAGGAGACTTGAAGATGTGTGTAAGTGTGCAATATGTTTTAATTCGATAGGTTATATAATTAGGTTGAATCGCTGTTACTCTGCTGTCTTATGGATGTTTTTGTATTTAAAGTTCAACTCAAACAATTATTGGTATATATAATTAATCCTTGAAAAGAAAGCAAAATAAATAATAGCCATTTCAGGATGTATTATTATTTTATTTTACATATAAAACGGTAGTACTTTTTTTAGCATTGGCGGTATTAAAAATTGCATACAGTGGAGCGACTACACTGGCCTACAATGGTGTATCTCTGTATTCCGATTTTATTATTGTAGAAACAAGTTAGACTGATCAAGTTACACGCCCAGCTACCTAAACATCTTTGTATACACTGTGAGACTACCTAAAAGTATATATATTTTTAAGTTTATATGTTTGGAGTTGATAATTTTTTTTTTAAATCATGCCTAATTCATTATCACTGAAGTTATCAGTTTCATTGTTATCGATTTTATCTGTTCGATTAATTTGTGTTTCATTGTTATTGAAATTAGTATTTGATCGTTTGATTACTTTCTGCGAATCAGTGTTAACAACGTTACTTATTTTGTAGTCTATTTTTTCCCCTTTTTTTTGTTTTTGGTCTTCACGAATTTTATTTTAGCCTTTTGATATGTAAAGAGATGTAACTTAATTTTATTATAATTTTACTGGAATGATTGTTTCAAAGCTCCAAATAAGATATAAATAAATGAGCAAAAATTAGACCGCACCATCCCTCACCCCAGCCCCACAACTTTTTTTTTTCTTAAAAAAAAAAAAAAAAAATGAGACTGTGAAAACTTTTTATTAATTTTTCAATTAATTTTTTCTTCACAATTGTCAACCCTTTGTAATTTTTCTCATTCAATATTTAGTACAATTTTATTTTTTTATTTACTGGAATTATTGTTTCAAAGCTCCAAAAAAAATATAAATAAATGAGCAAAAATTAGACCGCCCCATCCCCCCCCCCACCCCCACAACTTTTTTTTTTTTTAAAAAAAAAAAAAAAAAAATGAGACTGTGAAAACTTTTTATTAATTTTTCAATTAATTTTTTCTTCACAATTGTCAACCCTTTGTAATTTTTCTCATTCAATATTTAGTACAATTTTATTTTTTTAAAGTAATAATACAATGTGTAATTTATTCCAATATTAACAATGTATTTCTTTTTTTCTCTGAAATAAATATATTGTTTGTTTGCTTACTTGTAAACATTGCTATGTTTTAAAGAAATTGGATAACATCAACTGTATAAAGAATATTCCACAATACAATCAGCTGCTTTTATGACTGACTACTGAGATTTATTTGTTAACATATGTTTCGAAGACGAAAAGAAACATTTAATCAGCAAATTTTGCACTAACAAAAAAGCATTTTTTTTAAAAAAAATAAAAATAATATACTTTTTTGTTGAAAGTGTTTATAAGGACGACCCATTTTGCTGGTATAGGTTATCATTTATTTAAATTGAGGCACGCAAGTTGAAATAATTAATTTGGCTGAACCCATGTACATTGCAATAGACTCAGAAATGTTTAGTCATAGTTTGAAAACGAGCTCTTTAGATCGTATTATGCTAATCTATAATCTGTGTTAAAATTTTAAATTATAATTTCCTTCTGACACTTACATAATAGATTACAAATCTATATACTATCTACATTTGAATTTTTTTATTTTATAGCCAGAGATAAAATTTTGATAATGTCAAATTTGTTCTTTAAAATGTTTAAAACATATTTTAAGTGTATGCATATTTGTAGTGTCTATTCTGTTGTGAAACATAGTAAGGTTTAAAAACCTAACACTATTCATAAAATAACGCATATAAAGAATATTTTTTTAACTTAAATGAGTTTATACACAGGCAGTTGCCAACTCAATGATTAAAAGAAAAGTGATCCACAATAACTATACAAAATTATACTTAAAATTTTCTTTTTTACGTTTTTTTTTTTTTAATTTTCTGGGGAGTCTTCCCCCAGAAGTACTGCAATACTGAGGTCTTCACTCTCAATTTTGTCCTTATCTGACTCTTAACCCTTTCGGGTCTCATGGCCTTGCGGCTCTCTTTCACTCTGTAGCAGTGATCGTCTCGACCCCGGCCGGACACAAAGCGAGATATCACGGGTTATCTAGAAAATTTTGAAAACCAAACATACTACACTTTGATCTTAGCCAAATAGCCGAGATGCAATCTTTCAATCATCATTAGTGCCACCACATCCTTCCACTTGGGCCGATTCATGACTTTTGGTTTCTATGCGCGGATCCCCAGGTAAAGTGAGGCCCTCTCTGTACTGTCACTACATCCCCGGCTTGGTCGACCTGTGAGCCATCTTAGCCATGGGTGCCATGTGTGGATCCCCTACACAACTCTTTAATCCAGGATCCATTCAAGTTGTCCCATCCTGCGAACTATGCCGCGACTATGGAGAGCATTTCGAAGAATATATTGATATATTTCTTGGTTCGTTCGAACTTTGTATTGATTAATATCTAGCCATGTTCTCTCTATTTTTTTAAAGATCACCCCCTAGAGTATTTAGCATGTTCTCGGCTTTCTTGGGGACAGGCCAAGTCTCGTTTGCGCACATTACCAATGTCTAAAGTAGTGTTGTGTATGGCATTCTTTGTTTTATTTTAAAAAATTACTGCTTTCTAGTATTTTTGTAGGCTGTCAAATAATTTTTATTTCGAAATGATCATTGATAGTAGGTTCCTTGTATCTTAAAGCAAACACTTAAAGGTGTGGTTGTTTATTTTTATGTTGTCACCTGTATGTATAATGCTTGACATTAACATATTTCTGTTCATCGCTTCATGTACCCCAAGACCAGCTTGGACTGAGGCATCTGCAAATTAACTGAATACTCTATAATTAAATTACTGCTTTTTCTACCTAGTAGAGACGCTAAAAAAATTGAGTTTTAATAAATGTACTAACTTTTCTATTAATAACTGAGGGCCGTGATTTAATAACAAAGGTTAGAATTAAAATGTCATGTTTTAAATTCAACAGATAATGTTTATGTTGCATATTACATATTGGGATAAATATGTGGATATCAATTCAGGGAGTTCGCCCCGGGTTGGCATTATGTCAAATTTCGCCATGGTTAAATTTAGAATTTTATCACCTGCGGTATATACTTGAAGAATAAAGTCATGTACCGGAGCTGGTTGAAAGAGGAGTTGAAGGAAGGTTCGTCAGATTCCTCTGTGTACTGAATTTGCCTTTGATGTTAGATCTGATGAAAGAAGAACTGAGCGATTTTCGTTAGTATATACGTTTTGCCTTGTGAAAAAAACAAAAAAACAATGAAAAATGTGTGGCACTCGTCTCGTAGATGATCTTTAACGTTGGCAACCAGGTCATGCCATATACTATATAATTGCTCGTTGTAGAATGTAAATACGTCTGTATTAGTTGATGTCGACTGAAAGCTTCGTTCCGCTCCAGAGAGGCAAGTTTCCCGGCGTGGTCAGGAAAATAAGGTACGGCGCGGGCAGGCTGATGAATCCCTACGATTGTGTTTCTGACGATCAAATTCGTTTGAACGTTTATACGTTGTAATCACATTAAAACAGAACACAAGTCCAGTGCAAATAAAAACTTTAACTTTAATTCAAGTTATTTTATAAACTGGTCATAAAATAATTCAAAGCAACTCGTTAGAAGATAATGATCATAAAATTATCACATACAATATACACATACCGTTAGTTCGTTAAGCTCATTGATGACCGGTATATGGTAATGTCCAGCATTAGACATACATGTAATAACATAATACGAGGCAATCATGCTTTTGAGTGGATGCTATAAATACGGAGAAGCTACTATTAATGAGCTTCCATAACTAACAGTATCTGCAAGTTTTATGCGATAATTGTGTTATCTCATTAAAACAGAACAAAGGTCTTATGCCAGGAAATACGTTAAATTTAATGCAAATTAATCAATCATCTAGTCATACAATAATACAAAGCAACTCGCTAGGGTATAACGATCACGAAATTATCACATAAAAATAAGACACTAACTGCAAAACCTAAAGCACGTATTTAAATACAGCCGAGAAGGTACGTCACAGATCATTAAAACCACGTCACGAATATTTCAAAAGATCATGGCGCTCCCAAAAAAAAGCGTTCATCACCAAAACTAACACCCAAGACGAAAAGTGAAAAAAAAAAACAGAAAAAAAACAAGAAAAAAAAAAAAAAAAAAAAAAGCGTTCAAAACCAAAACAAACACCCAAAACGAAAAGTGAAAAAAAAAACAGAAAAAAAACAAAAAAAAAAAAAAAAAAAAACAACACTATGGTGTGCAACAATAACATTTCAATAATCCATGCTCGACACAGGCTAATATAGTGTAACTAAAATTCAGTTTGTTTTGTGATCTTTAAGGGTTTCCCCTAGTCTGTGAGTTATATTTCGTATTGCTTCAACCTGAACTCGGTCGTACCCCAATATTACACTTGCAAAATCTTAGTCTCTTCATCGTCAGTTGACTTCGAGGTAAACCAACCAAGCCATTGTCAATACAGAAATTATATTGCACAAGAGATTCAACCACTGTACCTTGAAACAGCAATGGATTTAATAAGCATTTCTTTTATTCAATATTTTTATTTAACTATAAAGCTTATTCCATCACCCACAAATATTTTAAGGAAATGACAATATATAAAATAATTACAAAAATATGTTAATTGAAAGTTTACCGACTGAAACTTTTTTTGCAACAAGATATCAGTAAAGCAATTTTTTTTTTAAAGTGTTTTTTCAACATGTTCAACAAATAGTTCCATCAAATTATTATTGATGAACACAAGGTTCTAGTTAAAAATGTTTAAAAATGTTACAAATAGCTCTCTGCGTTGATCATTTTGTGAGCACGTAAGCTTAAAAAAAATATTTAAAAACATTCACGTTTAGCTAACACGAGTCCTCATCTGACAAACTAAGACTTTAGTATTCAGGAGTAAACAACATTTATTGTCAGTAGAATATGATAGCTTGTAATTTATAAGTCCTTAAAGTTGGGTGACTAGGGGTGAGTGGGATTGGATCCGTAATAATTTCATTTTTTTTTTAGAAGAATTATTGAAATGGTATTATATTGGTGAAACTATAATAGTTGATGGATTTGTAATATTATAACGGATGACATAGTTGTGATATTCCAATAGTTAGCATTGTATTTGTGATATTATGATATTTAAAAATATATGTGTGATATAATTAGTTAACAGTTGAAATATGATATTATAATGTGTAACATTATATTTGTTACACAATTTAAGTTAATATACTGTGATATCATAATAGTTAACAGTATATTTTGGGATATTGTAATAGTTATTATTATATTTTGTGAAATTACAATCGCAAGCGTTATATTTGTGATACCATAATAGATAACATTATATTTAGGAAATTATATTACAAAAATTTAAATGAACAAAAAATTAAGTAAACCGGTACCATGTCTTACCATTACAATCAGGCTACAGAAGTTGCTGAGTTTCAAAATTACAATAAAATTATAAGAAGAACAAATTATGAGCTTATGGGATTCTTATAATCCACACATGAAAAAGTATCGTGCATGTAGCAAATTTTATTGAATGTTCAATTTCGCTTTTTGAATGTAAACACAATCCAAAGCAAAAGGCACCGCTACAAAACAGATTGCCTTAAAGATCAAAAAAAAAAAAAAAATTAGTTTGAAATAAATTTGTTTTAAAAAGCAGATTTAGGCTTTGCAACTATTCGAGAACGTACATGGAGACACAAAAGATCAATGGAAACAAATTAGAGGGATTTGGACCAACACACGCGAAGAAGTATTAAGGAAGAAAGATTATCAACATAAAAAGTGGTTCTCGAAGGAAACAATGTACATAATTAAAGAGATGATCACAAAAAAAATCATTTATTTAGAGAGTAATACATGAGCAGCAAAAGTGAATGCTTGTGATAAGTGCACAAAGGAAAATAAAGAGGTTAAAAAGAATATCAGAAGAGATAAAATGAGATTTATTGATGACATTTCATGGAAGGCTGCATCAAAAGGTAACCTAAACAGCCTGTACAATGCAACAAATAGGCAGGAAAGTTTCAGCAAGAAAGCGGCCAATTAAATACCAATTGGGGGGAAAGCTAACCACCAAAGAAGAACAAAAGAAAAGATGGGTAGACTATTTTAAAGAACTACTAAACAGGCCAGCTACAACAAGAACCAACTAATATTCTCTCCGCAGAAAAATGCAATCTACCCCCCCCCCCCCAAAAAAAAATGGAATCAAAAATAAGAAAAACCGTTGAAAAAACAAAAGACGGTGGCCCCAAAACCACCAAAGAAGAACAAAAGAAAAGATGGGTAGACTATTTTAAAGAACTACCAAACAGGCCAGCTACAACAAGAACCAACTAATATTCTCTCCGCAGAAAAATGCAATCTACCCCCCCCCCCCAAAAAAAAATGGAATTAAAAATAAGAAAAACCTTTGAAAAACATAAAGGCTGTGGTCCCAGATGAAATACCTGCAAAAGAATTAAATATTGACCTGGAACTGTCATCAAGCATACTTCACCAGCTACTTGTGACTATCTGGGACCAAGAAGTGATACCCAAGGAGCGAAGAGATGGATACTGGGTCAATCTTCTAAAGAAAGGAGACCTCAAAGAGTGTGTAAACTATACAGGACTCATGCTGAATTCTATACCGGGAAAAATATTGAATATAAGTAGTCTGCAGATAATTAAAAAAAATTGTATACTTCTAACTAAGAGATTAACCGGCTGGTTTAAGAGAAAAACTGATTAAATTGCAGCCCAGCGCATAATCATTGACCAGTAATAGTTGGAGTGGAATGCTTCAGCGTACCTAAATTTTGTCGACTTTGAAAAGCATTTGACAGCTTGAACAGAGAAACCATCTGAAAACAACTAAGACATTATGGTATTCCTCAAATGATAACTAACGTAATTAAGAACACATGGAAGAAAATGAGTTGTTTAAAATATTCAACTCAAAAGTCAAGGCACTTCTTCTGTATGGCTGTTAAACTTGGAGAACAACAAAAACGGACATTAAACAACGGCAAGTTTTTATAAACAGATACTTTTGAATGATCCCCAAAACAGGATGGTTTTACACTATTTGAAACATTGTCAATTGGAGGCGCACATCAAGTGATTCAGTGGAAATGGAAATACAAAAGAGAAAATAGAGATAAATAGGGCACATAGTAAGGACACCAAAAAGCCAACATGACAAGGAAGACCCTGAACTGGAATTCTTAAGTTATAGGAAAAGGGGAAAACCAAGAACCACATGGCAGACCCTGTCAGTCTCCAGAAGCAGAGCCCCTCTAAACCACTCTTACGAACTGCATGGCCATATTCTTGAGCCAGTTTCCTCCGTAAAGTATCTGGGTGTTACCCTTCAAAGAGAGGTTCACTGGGACGAGCACATTAACAGTGTGTGCAACCGGGCAAACAAGACCCTGGGGTTCCTAAGACGAAATCTGAAGATGGGCAAATCAAGCGTGAAAGAAAAAGCCTATAAAGCCTTTGTCAAGCCTATTTTAGAGTACGCTTCTACAGTCTGGGACCCATTTACCCAGAAAAGCATCGACAGGTTGGAGGCGGTCCAGCGACGGGCAGCACGCCTTGTCATGAACCGCTACAGAAACACCTCAAGTGTTGGCAGCATGCTAAAAACACTGGGCTGGTCAACATTGCGGAAGAACGACGACAACTATCCAGGCTCACCATGTTGTACAAGATCAAAAATGGGCTGGTGAATTGCTCCGGAATCAAACAGAAACTCGTTCATCCTCCCCCTAGACAGCGACGAGGCCACGACAGACTGTTCCGGCTGGTAAAAACAAGAAAAAAAAGTACAGGAGCTCCTCATTCCTGCCGAAGACAATAGGGGACTGGAGCAAGCTTCCAGAGGCAACAGTTGAGGTGCCTACACTCGACACATTTGTGTCTACTGCCTCATGTATTGCAACTCCCAGTTCGTAACACCACTGCTGAGTAGCCCTTGCAACCAGTGAAGTATCCCTTTAAAACCCATGCACAGTAACATCTTGAACCCCTCTGAAACATAGGAGCCAGAATGATGAATTCATTGATTGTGGGCCCTCAAAATAAAGAAGAAGAAGAAGCATATGGGATTAGAGGCAGAGGTAAAGAGAATGAAGAAAAGCTGGGTTGAACAAGAAAAGATAGCCCAGGAAAGGGGCAGATGGAAAAGTATTGTAGATGACCTATGTTCCTTTGGATGTGAGAAAGGCTAAAAATGAAAAAGAAGACGAAATCTCGCGTTAGTGATTCAAAATAACTTTGTACCCCACCTTATTAACCGGTTAAAGTTATTTTCTTTTCCCCATCATTTCCTTTATCTTGTTTATTTCGCTTAAAGCTGTTGCATAATCTCTTTCTTCTTCCTTGTACAAAGTGACTGCTTCGGAATAGTCATTGTCAAATTTCTTGGCTGCCACAAAAGATGCCACCCCCGCAATGGCTAAAGGGGGAGCAACAAAAGCACCCACCATACATAAACATCCGGTTGCAGTGTACAACCTTCTCAAAAGCCCATATGCTATTATGCCAGTCGTTGATGGTGGATTTTTAATAGTTTCCACCAAAGAATTTAATTTCTTTAACATGTTTTGACGTTGTTGTCTTTCTGAAGGCAGGTTTTCTAAGGTCTTAATGATTTGTTTGACCTCATTTTTCAAGCCATCCATTAGAGAGGTTCCCTTAGACTCTTCTTCTATTGTATTTAACAATTCCTGAGCCCTCTCTTTAACTTTGAGATCCGTGTTTGCATTAGATTCTTCCATCGCCTTTTCCAAGTATTCTTTCAGAAAACTGAGCTTCTCTTGTATTGGAGCTATAAGCTGAGGAAGCTTCAAGCTTATGACGTATGTGTCTCTCTCTGACGCAAATTTAGCAAATACTTCTGAATTGTAACGATGGCTACGGTGCTTCATGGTTTGAACAAGTTCTAAAAGTCTGTTAACGCTTTCTTCGCGTCTAGCTTTGCTCTTGTTATAAAACAACACAGTTCTGTATTCACAATCCACCAGCAGAGACAGAAGTTCTGGAGGTCCTTCAATATCTTTGCAGTAATCGTCAAATGTTTTAGTTTGATCTTCTTCATCTTCCATGTCAAAATTTTCGCCATGTGTCATTACTATAATACAATATTCTTTTGCGAAAACTTCACCGAATGATGCCCTGAGTGCACTAATTACTTCAATGACCTCTTTGGTGCATCTTTCTCCGTATCTCATTACCAAAAGAAAAGCGTCAAAGCCATCGGGAAGCAGGGCCATTGAATTGCTAACATCACCCACCGTAACATCCATGTCAATATTTGTGTCCTGGAGACCTGGAGTGTCTACAACTTTAATGATGTAATGTCCAAACTCACCGCACTCCAATTGTGGTTCTTTTGTGCATGAAAGCATTTGGTTTGAGGGTTTAAAAGCATGTTTACGGTTCACCAATGTGTTTCCTGTGGCACTTTTCCCGACTCCTGTTTTTCCAAGTAACATGAGATTGAATGTAGGTTTGCTTCTAGACATTTTCATCTGAAATTTAAAAAAAAAACATATTGAGCAATTAAAACAGGGATCAAAATACTATGCTCTTGAAATATAGAAAAGTGAGTCAATAATATTTCTATTATTTGGGATTGTTTCGTGATATTCTTAAAAGCTTATAGGGACATATTCACGAGTTTTTAAAAGCTTTATTAAAGTGATAATCTAGTATGCTTATTTGCAAAATTTGAAGTTTTTAAAAAGATTTTCTTTCTAAGTTTCCTTAAAATTGGGGACAGTTTCGGGTAATAAACAAATTTATACATTTTAATTTAAATAACCAATCTTTGCACATTCTCCTAACTAACTCCAATGAGATAACTTTAAAAAAAAATTACTACATATTTAATGTAAAGAAAACTAAATGGAAACTTTCCTTATGGAACCCAAACAAGCTTGCGGATTCAGTTTTAATTTTAGTTGTAAATTACCATAAGTTTTCTGTTGGTGAACTTTTTCTTTTTTTGGAAGTAATAACTTAGATATGTAATCCTTGGTTTTTGACCGGGCGAAGTATGATTTTTTATTGAAACGGCCGGGGGGGGGGGGGCAAATTCAAAATTATACAGGAGTTATATCTCTGGACCTCTATAGGATTTCTTTTTAAATTTGATTAATATTTAGCGATTTTTACTGTGTGATAATTTTTAATGTAAGCTAATAAAATATTAGCATCCCCACCAATGTGTTACTCTTGGGCGCTTGGTATATTAGCTAGTAGTACGTTTTTGTTCAATCCACACACACAAAGGAATATTTTTGAAATTTTGTCCACTTGTGTCTACATAGCCAAGTTTACAAATTTAATAAAATTATTGCAACATGAAACATTTATTTGAAAACTAAATGTATATATAAGTTATCATGATATTAAGACCGTATGACTTTATTCATACAGTTTAATCAATTTACTTAAAACTAAGCCCCCCCCCCCAAAAAAAAAATCCCCATTTATATGCTAATAAAATTATATGATCCATAAAATTTGACTGACACGTTTTTGAGATAAATGATTATGTGCCGTTAGTATGCAAAACCTATGATAAGATTCAGATTAAACAAAGCTTCTAGTACACATAGTAACATAGTTGACTACATAATTTTTAAAAATCGTTACATTTGTCTTTGGAGAGAGAGAAGTAAATTGGTTGATGCCGAAAATATATCAAAATTGTAACAGACATTTTAAGGAAAGAAAAAATGTATACTCATCCACCGACCTACAGCTTCCAGCCTACGTGTGAAAAATATTACGGGAAAAGACAGGTAATCGCATTTATAACGGACACAAGAAAGAAGATTAGCAGATTTAATGCTGTTTATAGTGCGACAAAGCGGATTTTGTTTTCCCGATAATGATTCCCTAGAAACTTAGCCGTTACCTGGAAACTGGGAGAAATGAAGACAAAAAATACTGCTGTAGAATATCAGAAAATTTCAATCTTACGTAACATCATTAGTCAGATGTGGGGATTCCCCATGTTTACACATTCAAGCACATCTGTTGCGCAGAGTTTTTGTTAGAATCGAATTGGGCATTAAAATATTTTTACACTAGAGTAAATAACCCGATGTTATCGGGATAATAATGGTAGGTCCTTTGCGATAATTTATAACTGCTATTGCAAAAATTCATCCCAAGTCATAACTTTAAAAATGTAATGATATTTACGTTTCTAACATCATTAAGTTTTGAGAACTGTTTATCTGCTATATATGATACGCGTACCCTACATACTTTCACGCTCCTAAACTCATTTTCCCCCTCTAAATATGACCTTAAATTACCCAGTCTAAATTATCACTAATTATATCACTTTTGTCATTAAAAAGGTTAATTGAGGGACAATTACTACGCTAGAGAAATACTTTAGATTTACCCCTATTCATCCGTTTGAATTACAACTTTTTTTCCTCAAAGGAAATAAATAATAATCTTAAATTTACAACAAAAACTCTACGTATGACATGAATATTTTTTTTTACAGAAATTCGATATATATTGATATCTTCATAAAAATTCTTAACACATTTTTGCCTTTTTAAAAAAAATTATACATTATCAGAAAATCGTAAAACAAAGAATTCCTTTATCCAAGAAGAATTTCGGAACTGTTTTTCACGCCTAAATCAGATCTGACTGTCTTTTTTTTAAAAAGTGTTAATCTCATTAAAATACACACTTATTTACTTTCATTTTGCAAAGTAACAACAAAAATATCTTTTCATTTTTAAAAAAAAAAAAGAAAATATTAACCCATCTTCATTTGTTAAAATTTAATTTTCAAGAGTGTAAAATGATTGGGTCTTGATAGTAATGGATATACTTATATAAATGTACCCAAGATTTGTTAACGCAACAGATTTTCTTAATTTGTAAACATATGAAGACCTCAAGGGAAAAAACGGCAGAGTCCATTTTTAATTTTTTTGAGTTATCACCCCTGACTTATAGCCAGTTAAAAATAGAAGGTGCTGAATTAAGTTTAAAGGAGAAAAAATGGCCAATTCCATAAGAAAAATGGAAACGAAAAATCCGTTTACAATGGAAAAAGAAGCATAGTCCAATGTTTACAATGGAAAAAGGGGCTAAGTCACTAATATCACGTGACATTTGAAGTCACGTGATTTAAAGGTCCAATGAGAGATAGCTATAGTGTAAACAAAATTTAAAGATGGCGACCGATTCGCTCAGCTGACCGAGAAACCGACGAAAAAGTTAACAGACAGACCTGAATTTTTTTTATTTCCTACCACAAGAAAACAAAACAAATTAACATAAGCACGATAAATGGACTTAAAACATTAACACAAATAAAATTTGTATTTTAAATCACATTTTACCCTTGCTTTGTTATGTTCAGTTAATTAATGTGTGTATCCGTCTCGTCTCTTTCGCTGTCGCTCTAACACTAGTCAAGTCTAGTCTATCACTTTTTGTTGCATGTCTGTGTCTCTCCTTGTCAGTCTATCTCAGTTAGTTTGTATATCTCTCTCCCTTTCGCTCTAACTCTGTGTCTGACTCCCCCTGAACTCTTTATCTTCGAGTGTCTGTCTTGCTATCTCGGTCTGTTACTCTTTACTGACTTTACTCTTAAACTTAAGTTCATACAGTTACAGCTACTGCTAGAGGAAAAAAACTAATATTGGGCCAAAATTGTAAGAAGCACATCAGAAACTTAGAAAGTATGATTTTATATCTGATTTTCAGTTTAAATTCTAAATAATATATTTTTTTAATGATAGTTATAGGCATGATCGATATTCTTATATTAATAGTTTAAACAAAAATAATTTGCCTAAGGCAGGGGTCATTCGTAAATTACATCACGTTAAAAATAAACTTTTTAGACACCCCCTCCCCTTGTCACGAAATGTCACAAATTCTCCCCCTCCCCCCTTGTCACATCACCTAAAAAAACTCAAAACATACATAAAATTTTCATAACTAAACTAAGATATTATTTTATTCTTCAACATTTTCCCATAATGCAGCAGTTCTAAACCTGTGGGTGGCGACCCCTTTATGGGTCGAATGACTCCTTTAGAGGTGTCACATAAGACAATCGGCAAATGCATATCCTCTACAGTTATGAAGTACTAACAAAAACAATTTTATGGTTGAGGGTCGCCACAACATGAGGAACTGCATTCAAGGGTCGCGGCATTAAGAAGGTTGAGAACCACTGCTATAATGAAAAGATGCAGTATTACTAGAAAACCGAGTTTCATGGTACCATACTATAATACCTGAGGCAAAGTTGACCTCAAATTAATGTTTTAAAAATCAATTAAATTGTGATTTTTTTTTACGAATTAGAAACTTTTAGAGATGAAAAAAAGTGACGTCACAATTTTTGACCCCCCCCCCCTTTCCCCCTCCCAAAATGTGTCGCATATTCTCAACACACCCCCTCTAAGCGTGACGTAATTTGCCAGTGACCCCTTAATGTGAAAATTTACTTATAAAATAGTTTTAAATAGATATTTAGCAATGATCAAACCTTGATAAATTACTACAAGGGAAAAAACGGCAGAGTCCATTTTGACCCCACTCTCTACTATAAAGAAATAAATCATGTTACATTCAAGTTTGAATTAATTTATCTACTTAATAACTCAGGGAAATGGACACTCTTGTGAAAAGCATTTTAAAAATTACATTTTGTTTACACACTTTTAATGTGCATGGTTTTGAACTTTAAAAATCGAATATCTCAAAACAACAAAAATGTGACTCTGCTGTTTTTTCCCTTGTGGTCTTCATATGTTTATTTGTAAAAAGAGAATGTAACATCTTATTAATTTCACAAATGTAATACCATAGGAGTTAACTCTTTTGTCATCCACGTAAGAATTTACACATATTTTTTCCTAACTCCGACATTTATGTACCCAAGAAGGTTAATTATTTATCAAATTCATTCCTTTATTTTGAGACGTATCTTGCGCTGCCTTGAGCAAAATGAACATACACATATTTGTAAAAAGAGAATGTAACATCTTTTTTTTTTTACAAATTTAATACCATAGGATTTAAATATATTGTCATCCACGTAAAAATGTATACATCCTATTTCCTTCCTCCGCTATGAATGTACCCAAGAAGGTTAATTATTTATCAAATTCATTCCTTTATTTTGAGGCGTATCTTCTGCTGCCTGGGGCAAAGTGACCAACCAATCCCCACCCAGATTTAAATAAATTTAGAAAATCTTCAGCCTTATTGTAGTCCGCTCCATACCCAAACAAACATATTTTGCACTTCATATGATTCGTTCTTATTTGTATGAGGTATAAGTGTATTAGTGAATGCTATTTGGCTATGGAGTTGCGCTGAACTGAAAGACATAAACGGCATTTTCTTATTATAATTATAATTTAAGGTTAGTTTTTATTACGTTTAAATAAAAAAGTAAAAACTTTTTAAATGTAAAATATGCAAAGCAAAAATGTGTGTTTGCTTTATTAACAATTTAAAAAAGCAATCTATTGTATGTATTAATGTTATTTTTAAGAAGGGAAATTACATTATCAGTTTTTTCACGCGCGGTTATTAAATTTAAAGAAACCTAAAAGTTTTGGCGAAATAGGCTATTCGCGATATGACGTCATTTGCGTGATTATTTAGAAAAAAAATAATTTGAGTTTTATTTCGCAATGTTAACAACGCACTAAAAGACGCACTAAAACGATTGATGCTTGGGTTTTCCCGATAAATGTGATTACGGTGTAATTCTTTGATCATGATTTTTTATGAATTTTTATTTTTTTATAACGTTCAAACACATATAAAATCCTTAAAATAGTTCCTTAGTTGATACATTTAATTTGTAATTTATAATAGTATAACTTTAACTTTTAATAAAATAAAAGCAGCTTTAAAATATTTTTGCACATTTAAATTTATTGGATTTCCGCAAAATTATAGAAAATAACTATGATTGATTTTAGGAATCAGAACGTACTTAAAAAGTATATCCCCTTTGGCGTTATGTCACTCTAGCTCATTCTTGATCAATAATTAACCTTCTTGGGTACATTCATAGCGGAGGAAGGAAATAGGATGTATACATTTTTACATGGATGACAATATATTTAAATCCTACGGTATTACATTTGTGAAAAAAGAGATAATAAATTCTCTTTTTACAAATAAACATATGTTTACCAATTAAGAAAATCAATGCCATGGAAAAAAAACGTTGGGACATTTATTAATGTATACCAATAAAACCAATATCAAAATCCAATCATTTTACACACTTGAAAATTAAAGTTTGACAAATTAAGATGGGTTAATATATTATTTTTTTTAATGAAAATATATTTTTGTTGTTACTTTGCAAAATGTAAAGAGATGTGTATTTTTATGAGATTTACAATTTAATTTTTTTAAAGACAAACAAGTCTGATATAGGCGTGAAAAATAGTTGCGAGATTCTTCTTAGATAAAAGAATTCTTTGTTTTACGATTTTCTGATAATGTATAATTTTTAAAAAACGAAAAATTGTGTTTAAAATTTTGATGAAAATATCAATACATATCGAATTCCTGTAATACAAAATATGCAGAGTCAATTTTCAACATGCTGTATTTCCATTTTTGGTGTTTTGAGATAATCGACTTTTTCTGCTACACAATGATGGCTCGAATTTTCGGAAAAGTAAATGTTAACTTAGGTATATATTCAAAATATAAGTTAGATTATGATGAAAATTTAAATTTGCTGTATATCAATTTTGATAGCATAACCTTATTCCCAGTAGCAATTATTTCAATTTGTTTATTATTTTACAAACCACTTACATAACAAAGTAAAGTTAAATTGTATCATATACATTATATAATTGTGTATGATTAATGTTTTTTATTGATATATTTTAATAGAACAGTATTATAAATGCTGGGAAGTCGCTTATAATAGTGTAATGTTTAGAGTGCTATAAGTTTGCATGATTTGTTTTTATAAATCTGAATTCTAAACAAAAGTAAACAAGATAATGGTCAATTCAAAAATCATTTTATTTGAATTTAGAAAAACGACAAAATAGAAAATAATCAAGTGTCTGATTCAGAGTGTGCATCATCTTCAATAGCAGTTTGGTTTTGTTCCAAGAAAAGGTGATGATTCTTATTTACATTCAAATCAGAGGGCAAATATTTCTGTCCTTGAAAACCTTTTCTTCTGTAATGGCTGGATCTGCACGTAAAATATTGAATGTGTAATAAATAACACAGCAAACTCTGTAAAGCAAGTTTTTATTTTCATTACCTGAACACTTTTAATGTGTAATAACCATAACAATAATAATTATAATGTAAAATGAAATTTAGTATTTTTAAAATAAAGTTACTGGTAACGTATCTAGCAGAACCATTTATCGTGATTACACGTAACCGAGAGGATCTTTCCTCCATGACACGTGACCGAGGGGATCTTTTCTCCGCTTGAATGAAGAAATGATTTCTCTTTTTCTCTTGTTGAGCTTTTTTTCTTTTTTATAGTACAAGCAACTCTTTCATCTAAGCCGTTGTTATGCACGATGTTCGTTGTTGTTTCGCGTCGTGATGTTTAGTGCGCATGCGCAGAATGCCGCAGAATAACTTGTGAATGACACGGCTTGGTCCGAAAATATATACAGCATTTTGATAATAAAAAAAAAATCACACCTCGTTTTGAAAAGAAAATAATTTTTAGACATAGAATAATATAGGATTAAAATGTGTTATGTAGCTAAACTTTAACATGTCCTAAAGGAGCCTGGGTTGCTCTACAAGAATATACAGTTATCTCATTTTTTTCGAAATTGTCGGACACCGCGTTTTGAAAATCGACTCTTCATATATTTATATCATATATAGAGTTTTTGTTGTAAATTTAAGATTAGGTTTTTTTTAAAAAAAATTAGAGAAAAAGTTGTAATTCAAGGGCGCGAAAAGGGGTACATTTCTCTAGCTTAGTAATTTTCCCTTAATTATCTTCTTTAGTGACAAAAGTAATATAATTAGTGATAATTTAGACTGGGTAATTAAAGGTTATGTTTAGAGTGGGAAAAGTAATTTAGGGGCGTGCAAGGAAGCAGGGTATGCGTATCATATATAGCAGATAAACACTTCCCAAAACATAATGATGTTAGAAACGTAAATATGATTACATTTTAAAAGTTATGACTTGGGATGAGTTTTTGCAATAGCAGTTATAAATTATCGCAAAGGACCAACCATTATTATCCCGATAACATCGGGTCATTTATTCTAGTATATATATAATATATATCAAAATCAATAGCAAATACAGGAAATAATATTCGCATTGTGATTAAGTTTTCTGCTATGGCTTTCAAATACACTTGCACAAGTCAACACACACCATTTTAACGCATTATTTTTAAACTTAATAATATATATTATGTTAAAATATTAACAACAAAAACTCTATTTAATCAACTGCTTTATTTTCTGTATTTAGTAGCCTAATTTATAGTCAATATTATTTAAAATTAAAAAAAAAAAAAAGTGTAAACCCCATTTATTAGTAGACAACCGTACAGTGACGTAAGTTGAACTAGGTAAAACGTCAGATAAATGACCGTCAGTGTAAGGCAGAACTGTGAAGGCCAATTGAAAGGTGCCAACTCAACTTTTGTGTGTATATGTGTGTGTGTGTTTGGTGGGGGAAATGATTTATCCCCCGGGCTCTTTTATCGCGTGTTATTTTACATATAAATTGATTATTTTTGTGTTTGTTTGTGAATCAAAAATCAAAAGCTTTATATATATATATATATATATATATATATATATATATATATATATGTGTGTGTGTTATGAAATTATATGTTTTTTTTATATATTTATTTACAAAACAATATTTTTTATTTTATATATATATTTTTTTTTTTTGTGTTTGTTTGTGAATCAAAAAAAAAAAGATTTATATATATATATATATATATATATATATATATATATATATATATATATATGTGTGTGTGTTATGAAATGCTATGTTTCCTTTATAAATTTATTTACAAAACAATATTTTTTCTTAAATTCAACTCCAATTCCATACATAAACATTCACAAAAAAATCACATTTCTGTATCATTCCAATTTCTTCTCATTAAAATTTTGTTCAAATATATATATTCATTGTAATTAAAATGTGTCAATCATCACCATCATTCTGCAAGTCTCCATTCTTCTAATTTACCGTGAATTTTATGTTTCGGATTCCGTCTACTATCTGGACCTCTTAAATTTATCAAACTCTCTATTGTAATGCATCGCCTTATGTGTATTGAAGCAATGGGTTAAACATAATACTAACGTACGAGCTAATACAATGTTAAAAATTACAAGTGTGTGAAAAATGATTGCATTAAGCATAGCAATCCACAGATTAGTAGAACAAAATAAATTTTTCGTACAAGTTTGTCGAAGAGATCATTAATTTATATTATAATTCATTTTTTTATTTGGTGTTAGATGGTGTGAGGTTATAAAAAATGTTGACATAATTAAATCGGGTAGGGGTCATTTAAAGTTTGACAGTTTTTTTTTTTACAAGGGATGGGGGGGGGGGAGAAAACTGCGTTAAAAATATTGACGTAATTAATGGATGATCCCATGTGAGGTGATTTAAAAAAAAAAAAAAACAGGAAATGCCAATGGCACCATACAGATTACTAATACAGGTAAAACAATATGAATATTTTAAAAAAAAATTAAAGAAACAATCTACTGAAATTATTTGTTAAAACAACCTGTTCATGTTTGAGTGGTCAGTAAAATATGTATGTTCAGACGGCTTTCCGATGATAGCCTCAACACTAAGAAGAAAGAGAGAGAGAGAGAAAGAGGGAGAGAGAGAGAGAGAGAAAGAGAGAGAGAAAAAGAGGAGAGAGAGAGAGAGAGAAAGAGAGAGAGAGAAAGAGAGAGAGAGAGAGAGAGGGAGAGCGAAAACAGACCGACGAAAAAGAATATAATAATACACAATCTTTGCTGCTTTTGTTATTATATCATACAACATTGAAAATATTTAAATAAATAAGATAGCAAATTTTTAAAAAAATGTATAGCGTTCTCTTGGATACAGACCTTTTGCAATGTGCTTATATCAATTAAAGCTCCGGGACACTTTTCAAAATCTTTATACGTCATACCGTTTTATTGGAAAATTTAATTCGGGACTTACGTAAACGGATTTTCCCATAAATATTTCCATTTCCTTAGAAGACTATGAGTCATGATGTTTTTCATTTGCATTAAAGCAGAATTTCCCTATCTCTTTGTTTACGTAACTGCACTTTAAATATTAAAAGGGGTGGGGCTGTTGCTATTTTTTTTTTAAAAAGAAGGCTGAACCTAATGTTTCGTTTTCAATTTTGGGAGAACCGAAAACTTATCTGAGTAAATAATAATAACTTTTATAATATAAACTTGTTATAACACAACAGGTTTTTTTTCCATTTTTTATAAGTCTTATGTTAGTCTGAAGAGAGCAGTCAATTTTCTTTAGTTTTCAATCGTCGGGGTTTATTTAGTAGTAATCGCAAAAATTAAAAATCTATTCTTTTCCTGTGTTCCTTATACACTAACTGTACTTTTTGTTGAATAATGTTATACAACAATTAATATCTAGTTTAAAATTAATTAAATTATTATCAAATGAAAAACTCTTACGCCTTCTGCGAAGTAACAAAATACCAAATATTAATTAGGCATTGCTTTACACTCCACATTGTTTGTTGTGTAGTGACGTCACTTTTTTATGGTGCCTAGTTGTGCTCCATGTTGTTATCACACACAGGTAGCTTTCTCTTGAAATGTGGCAGCTGGTTCGATCTGTTTGTGGTTTGTGTTCAGGATCGGTGCTGGTGTTGGACACTTCACTATTGTTATTTAATCAACAATCCATTTGAACCCAAGATTGTCTGGGAAAAACTGAGGGATCAGTTTCAAAAGAAGACATGGGCTAACAGACTGGCGCTGAGAAGGAGATTACTTAAAATTAGAATGAATGATGGGGACTCTGTGCATGAGCACATTAAAACTCTAACATAGATTTTCAACGAGCTTTCAGTGGTAGGAGATGCCGTTGATGAAGAAGACATGGTGGTTCATTTACTTGCTAGCCTTCCAAACTCAGAGAAATCTGTTGGTAACTCCTCTTGAGGCTTGCTCGGAAGTTCCAAAGACGGAACTTGTTACCGACAGTGCTTCACAAAGAGAGAAAGATTTCACAACGAAGGAAAGAAGTACCAAGAAGAGCACTTGTGTCAAAAGAGAAAACAAAGAAAGGACCCCAATGTTATCATTGTAAGAGAATCGGACACTTTAAAGATATTGCCCTGAGCTAAAAAGAATCAAGTAAACATATTTACAGACAGCATAAGGCACATCGCACTGAGACTAAGACTAAGAGAGACTCAAGTGATGAAAGTGTGGGACTGTTAATGAGGCATCGCCAGGCTTTAACTAAAGTCATTGTGCCACGACTTGGATGGTTTATTCAGGAGCAACACGTCATTTGTGTTGTAGGAAATCTGATTTATCCAATTGTCATAATTGGGAGAGCCTCTAAATATAGGACTCGTAGATGGACGGAATCTGACAGCACTTGCCTGTGGTATTGTCACACTAAAAATTAAGTTGCCTGGAAATAAAAAAAAAACAAGCATGTACTATTGTGGAAGCAGCACGTTGCATACTGGATGAAGCATAGCTACCATGAAAATTCTAGGCAGAAGCAGTGTCAAAAGCTGAATATCTGCAGAATCGAAGTCCTATTGAATCTCTTCAAGTTACTACATCATTTGAGGTGTTAACTGGTAAGAAATCCAGTGTCGATGACCTTAAAGTGTTTGGATGTGTTGCGTATGCATATATTCCTAAAGATGAAACACAAACGTTTGATTAAAAAACACAGAAATACATTTTTCTAGGGTACGGAATCGATGTCAAGGGTTATCGCCTCTACAATTTGAAACTAGTAGTCCGATCTAAAGCAGAGACGTTCTGCTTTAATGAAAACAAGTTCAGTCTTGAGAAGGAGACTGAAGTGTCTCAGGAACCAAATCCTATATTGCTGGAATTCATTGAAAATAAGGTCGATGAATAAGGGATTCATTTTAATGATCATGATCAGAATTTGTGGATGAATCAGATGCGGAGCTAGATGCCAGACGACCAGCGTGAGTTAAACGCCCACCACAGATTGAGCACATTCATTGCATGCTACTGCTGCAAAATACAGTTTACGGTGGCATCAGATGGATGTAACGACAGTCTTTTTTTAAATGGAGTGTCAGAGGAAGAGGTATTCATGAAATAACCAGAATTGTTTTTTTTTGAAGAAAGAAAAGAAAACATCATATGTAAAATAAAAAAAAAATGTCTCTACGGACTAAAACAGTCTAGTCGATAACTTTGTAATACTTAACGCAGAGACTTACAAGTTTAAAGTGGTCAACCCTTTATTCCAGGTTGGTAGATGAAAATTTTCCTGTTGGTTATCTCCGGCTGAATCATTTGCCTTAATGGTTAGAAGTCAGCCATTTCGGAGTTAACACCATTACCTTTAATAAACTTTTTACTCGTCCAACTTATTCCGAGAATGTAGTGATTTTTGGTATCGTAAATTTGCTTTAGAGAAGGGTCCATAAAAGTGTCAAATCCGTGTGCCATTGGCTAGTCTGTATACTTTCGATTACACGGTGTTCTTCGTTGTCACTATAGCATGATAGAGAGCTATGTGTTCAATTCTAAACGAGATCTCTCAACGATAGGTTTCCTTCCTATATGGTTGACTTTGTACCGCACTTCCAGCCTTTTGTGACAAAGCGTGATTCTCAAATAAACGTTATTATTATTATTATTATTATTATTATTATTGTTATACACGTAAGAGTTTTAAAGAGCGTCAATATCGTTAGCGACTACAGTAATTTACTTTAAGGTTGTTGTTTTTTAAAAAAATTCTATTCGTAGCTTTACTTTTTTGGGAGCTCCCTTCGTTGGACACGCCCATGGTTGAAATGTCACGAGATCTAACGCTCACTCTTTAACACATGTTTCTATGTGGGTCAGGGATAGAGAGGGATAATGGTATTAAAACAGAAAAAAAAAATGTAATAGGAGATTAATTGAATAACACTGACTGAGAATAAATGATATATTAAAAAAAGGTACAAGTTAAAAGCTAGGTGTAGTAAATGTAGGACACAAAATATATTGTATGGTGGGGACTTTTAAAATTTCACTGCTCTCCTGTATCTAACAAGGAAACACATATTGTTAAAGTAGTTAATTTTTTTTCCCTCTCAAAAGTGAAATGACGATAAATTTGTGGACCAGAAATAAAACTGATTTACATTTTCGAGAGCCTGCGCAGCATTAGTTCAAAGGCAAAACTGACAAATCTGAGACCTGTATCAGTCATCCGTTCATTCGTTACTCGACTTCGGTCACGAGACGACGTGTTTCGCCTGAGCTGGTACGTATTTATTTTCAATATATATATATATATATATATAATATATATATATATACACATTATATACATATATATCTATTTCGCAAACACCATCTGGGATGATTGGCTACCTTATTTTCCAGTTAATGAATAATGGCTGTGTTGCTTATGGTGAAATGGCTACAAAGACTTTGACATTGTGTGCTTGTAATTAGTTTTTGTAGTGTTGACTTTGTACCGCGCTTCGAGCCTTTGGGGATGAAACGTGTTTTTGAAATGAACTTTATTATTATATATATATATATATATATAAATATGAATTACATAACTTTTTTAATAACTGAGATTTCTCGATATTGAGCGGATTTTTTATCAATTCATACTCTTTTAATATAACTAAAGGAACAATACAATACACAGACATATCTATACAGAATTGTATATGACATTAATTTTGTTATACGTATCTGGTTTCTTTTATAAGCTACTTATAAGTTAACCGTAGTCAGTCGCCTCTAACGATCACATATACATTAAAACAGCTAGATCAGGGTGAATTCTTTCTCTTTTTTCATGGCTGAATTATACGCAAGAGAAATAATTAATATGCCTTGCGTTTGAATTGTTTTAATTGTAAATGTTGTCTTGGTAAAAAATAGGTATATGAATATCATTATGTGTCCCGTGAAATGAAAAAATAATAGTTATTAATTTGGACGATAAAGAATATTATCTTATCAATTAAATGTAACACATTTGACATATCTATTCGTAATGGGAAAGATAAGGCAACTTAAGGTCCAGGCAAAAGCATTAAAAGCAGTCATTATCCCAAGCTAATTATACCCTTAACCATAGATATAAACGAGTCATAATCTGCTATTATTTAAAAATCGTGTAATTTATCATCTAATGTTATATCGTCCATAGATACATTTCGAACAATTTTATTAAATGATGTTAGCATATCTGCCGTTGTACACGATAATAAATGGGAATTCGTTAGACCCTGGGGGCGTCGTTCGATTTCCGATTTTCCTACTTCCTAATAGTCATGTTGTAAATTGTAACCTTATCGAACTGGGGTCAGAGACAGAAAACTAATTCTGAACTACCAAAAGGTTTAAAGAGACACTGATTGTATATGTATATCTCTGCAATATATATATATTGCTTCTGATGCGTCCTCTTTAAAACCTCCAAATGTTTGACATTATTAAGTGAATGAGTGAAAATGAAGGCTGTCGCGCAGCGAGCTTCACTTGTAACTTCTGAACTCCGGTATATGAGTTAATTTTTTCTTTAGAAGGGAATTCTTTTTTTATAACACTGTTTTTTTTTCAAATCCTTGATTTAAGGCTGAGCGCCACACAGAACTGGGTCATGGGCCGTCCTTTCACTTAGGGCCTGTTTGAGCCTGGCAGTCTTTCCCGTAGCTTGATACAGGAAGGTTATTGCTATTTTCGTTGTAATGCGACTCTTTTGCCTTACGTCTTTGTTATAAAATGAACAACCGTATCTTCTCTGTCGCGTGTTGTTGTTGTTTTTATTTTTTTTTTTTTTTTGTGCAACGTCATCTCTATTCCGAGATCAGGCGACTGCCTCTTCCTATGATGGTGTCATTTCTTGACAAAAGCGGTTGACGAGGACAGTGCACGCTCACTACGACTTAGGGTGGTAAATTTAGTTGCATATTATACAAAAGGAGAAGTTAACTCTTATTCTTTTTGTAACCCATCAGGTATTTCTCAAAATTCCCAAACCCGGTGTAAAAAAAGCTAAACCTGGTTATGCCATAGGATATAGAAATTTAGGTTGCGTCCTTCGCCTTCATCAGACGATCGATTAGCTTATGGACAGTGTCAGCTGCATTTCTCGCAGGAGAAACTTGCACTTTCATAAAGCCATAAAATATATCTCCATCTTGAAATCAAAGTTTGTCTTGAACTCATTTCTCAAGCTTATTATATTTTGTTTTATTTTAGGTCAAAGTCAATGAATAATTAAAGTTATTTACATATTTATCTTCTTTTAGAATAGTGAAAGATAAAAACACTCACACATTTGAACTGTCTGCCCACATCTATAAAGGTAAGTAAAAATTCAAAGATATAAACCTTAAGCAGTGGTTTTATAAATTTGTATTCTCTGGGCCAATTGTTCAGTTATTTTTTTCCGGGAATTTATTGAGACTGGCAGAGGCTGCGCCTTCATTGGTATTTGTCACGGGGCGTCAAGATGGCAACATAAGAACCTCTGAGAGCAGTTTCAAATGGACAATCCATTTCACATTCATCACTTTCACAAAAAGCATCGCATGGATGCGTGGGTAAATTAAAAACGAACCGAAACCTTCCATTTAATAAATGTTTGAAAGCGCACCTTTCAGAATAAAGGCTTAATAAAGAAGCCTAAACCAAAATAACAACAACATTTTTTTAGCAAACTCTTGAATCATTTCAATTTGAAAATAAAACACATTTTTTTACTCGGCGTCATCTACAATAAAAAGAAGTCCTTGGTTCACCAAGATCTCAAGTACAAGGATTTTTTAACATTCTCCTAAATGTCTTGCTGACACCCTACACAATCTCAGAAACACATCTATCAAAAAAATTAGTTCACAAATCTTTAATAATTACCGCCATCTTTCGTGATGCTTCGTATTAAAAATGGCAAATGTTTAACATCTCTAACATTAGAGCGATTAGAAGACAACCTTTTTTTTTCTTTTGTAATCAGGGGATCATATTTAAAGAAAAAAGTATAATGTTTGAGGCACCAAATTTTGTGTTTGCCAATCAGAAATGGCTGCTTTAAACACACAAAAATGTCTGCGTAAGATCCATCATTCTAATCGCCACTTATTAACAAAATTTTAATCAGTTATCTTCTATAAAAAATGTTGAATTTTTTTTTCATAGGTTAAAATGGCACAGGTAGAATTGAGCTACAACTTGATGTTATTAGGGAAAACCGGAGCTGGAAAAAGCTCCACAGGAAATACATTGCTGGATCGAAAATGCTTTACAAGTTCAATATCTTTTAATTCGAGTGAAGATGTTGCAAAAAAGCACTGCAAAGCCTTTAAGAAGTACACATTATGTGTTGTAGACACACCTGGAGTCCATGACACTCACAAGCCAACTGGAGAAATAGTAAAAAACTTGCACGACGCAATGGGCCTTATCCCCGAAGGATTCAACGCCTTGATATTTGTAATCAAACTGGGCGAAAGATGCACAGAGGAGCTGCTTGAAACAATTAAGGTCATAAAAGCTTTATTTGGGGACACTAATTTCAGTGACGTCTGCATCGTCGCTTTAACGAATGGTGAAGATGCTGAAAAGTATAATGTGAATAACCAAAACATTCAAGAGTGGTTAAGGAGACCAGAAAACGTGAGGCCGGGCTCTGACCTTGAGACGTTGTTGCGAGAATGTGGCTATAGAGCCGTCTTATTTTACAACAATACACCGGATAAACGCGAGGAGAGTGTCGAAAAACTTATAACATGTCTTCCCCAACAGGCTCCTCGTTACACAAACGAACATTTTCAAAAGTGTGCCGATGAGAGGGACGCCTATATGACCAGTTGGGGCTTTCCCGGACAAAGAGCTAACATTCAGACCCAACTCAGTCTTCTTACCGCGACAATTGAGGACACTTTGAAATACGATATGACTAATGTTGAACCTGCTTTGTCAAAAATTAATGATCTTAAAAAATTGTTGGAGACTGAATCCAAAGGCACAGACTCATTGGAGGACCTTAAAATCCAAGTCACTAATATAGAATCTGAAATGAGTAACCTCCCAGAAGATGCCGATCAAAGAATTGAAGTAATAAAGAACGTAGAACAGAAGGTCAATGGAATGAAAAATGCTGGTCTATTTTCAAGTGCGTTTGCTGTCTTATCAGGGTGTGGCACAGCTATTAACGTTGGCTTAGCTGCAACCAGAATAGTATCTGGAATACCCGTCTTTGGAATAGGTATTGCATTGGGCATGGTAGTTGTGGGTTCTACAGCATTTGCTATTTACGCACTGGTCAAGGCCTATAAGTCAACTAAAAGCAAAAAAGAAGATAAGGAAAAGCTCCTTTAGAAACACCAATAGGCAATCCAAATAAATTTATTGGTTTCGATGTTTTGTTTATGATAATTTAACAGCGAATGTGTCCAAATTTTTATATTATTATATTTCTCATCTTATTATTATCCTCATCTTATGTTTATTTTTTCCGGAAGGCATCGCAAAAAAAGGGGGTGGGGGTGGGGAAGTGATTGAGATAAGCCACAAACTTGCAAGACGACTGAAGGTTACTGCTGTGAATTTTTAAGATGCCCTTAACACATTCGATCTATGACGGCGGCGTGGTCTTCTTCTTGCCTTGAAACCGAAGAACCTGCAATTTTAAGCTTGTTATGCAAGTTTTTTGACTGGCATTCTGACCATTTGGTCAGATCGAATAATTGGCTGTTGAGCCATACCCTTGCGGATTGGGATATCACCTACAATTTGTTTTATTTCCTTATTAATAGCATGATCCCTTCTCTTTTTACCAGCTGCTCACCTTAATAATCTCATCTTGCAGATAAAAGTTTTTATTTCAAGACTTTCATTGGAGCTCAGTTCTGACACTAGCAAGTAAGGGTTTGAATATAGATTGCATTAAATAGCTTGGCTTTGGCCTCCGACTGTATTCTTCTTTGACTTAATTGTATAGACTTATTGGTAGCTGAACGTATTTCCCCTCTGCACTCTAACTTAAAGTTGGAGGTGATTATGGAACATAACAGCTGTGTATACCGCTTAATTTTGAATGCATGAAACATATTTTTTTTATTATTTTACATTTATATGTTTCATATTTCTAGCAACAAAAATAAAGTATCACTGTTCTCAAAGAATTCATGTTTGTTGTCTCATCAACTATGGATATCAATGGCGATCAAAAAAAAAAAAAAAAAAAAAANTGTCACACAATTAAAATAGGCGAATGTATAACGTGTGTCACACAATTAAAATAGGCGAATGTATAACGTGTGTCACACAATTAAAATAGGCGAATGTATAACGTGTGTCACACAATTAAAATAGGCGAATGTATAACGTGTGTCACACAATTAAAATAGGCGAATGTATAACGTGTGTCACACAATTAAAATAGGCGAATGTATAACGTGTGTCACACAATTAAAATAGGCGAATGTATAACGTGTGTCACACAATTAAAATAGGCGAATGTATAACGTGTGTCACACAATTAAAATAGGCGAATGTATAACGTGTGTCACACAATTAAAATAGGCGAATGTATAACGTGTGTCACACAATTAAAATAGGCGAATGTATAACGTGTGTCACACAATTAAAATAGGCGAATGTATAACGTGTGTCACACAATTAAAATAGGCGAATGTATAACGTGTGTCACACAATTAAAATAGGCGAATGTATAACGTGTGTCACACAATTAAAATAGGCGAATGTATAACGTGTGTCACACAATTAAAATAGGCGAATGTATAACGTGTGTCACACAATTAAAATAGGCGAATGTATAACGTGTGTCACACAATTAAAATAGGCGAATGTATAACGTGTGTCACACAATTAAAATAGGCGAATGTATAACGTGTGTCACACAATTAAAATAGGCGAATGTATAACGTGTGTCACACAATTAAAATAGGCGAATGTATAACGTGTGTCACACAATTAAAATAGGCGAATGTATAACGTGTGTCACACAATTAAAATAGGCGAATGTATAACGTGTGTCACACAATTAAAATAGGCGAATGTATAACGTGTGTCACACAATTAAAATAGGCGAATGTATAACGTGTGTCACACAATTAAAATAGGCGAATGTATAACGTGTGTCACACAATTAAAATAGGCGAATGTATAACGTGTGTCACACAATTAAAATAGGCGAATGTATAACGTGTGTCACACAATTAAAATAGGCGAATGTATAACGTGTGTCACACAATTAAAATAGGCGAATGTATAACGTGTGTCACACAATTAAAATAGGCGAATGTATAACGTGTGTCACACAATTAAAATAGGCGAATGTATAACGTGTGTCACACAATTAAAATAGGCGAATGTATAACGTGTGTCACACAATTAAAATAGGCGAATGTATAACGTGTGTCACACAATTAAAATAGGCGAATGTATAACGTGTGTCACACAATTAAAATAGGCGAATGTATAACGTGTGTCACACAATTAAAATAGGCGAATGTATAACGTGTGTCACACAATTAAAATAGGCGAATGTATAACGTGTGTCACACAATTAAAATAGGCGAATGTATAACGTGTGTCACACAATTAAAGAACTCAAATTCCGACCGCATCAAGCTTGAAAACCTTTTTAAAATTGTTTTAAAATTATTAAATCATGGTACTCATATTTTTTCTCAGATATACTATTTTTAATGAAGAAAAACTTCAATCATAAAAATTAAAGTCTCAGATCTCAGAGTTTGATAACTTCATATAACATAAATAAGTAATTTGATCTGACCCTTCTCGTGTCTGAGAAGTGGTCCATGTCTTAACAAAATCAGTTCTTGTTTTTCTCCCCCCCCCCGGGAAAACTTATAAAGACATATGAGGTTCTAAACTACAAATGAAACAATTTTATTCACGAAAAGTACGCCAGCTGTTAGCTATAGAAGATGCAGTATTATGTAAATTACAAAAGTGTTCTGTTATGGCACACAACCACTCCCGTTACCCTCAGACTACGACTAATTTTTTCTATAGTTTATGTTATCATTAAATCCCAGACATCCGCATGACAAGTTATGTCCTTTTGATTTCTTCTTGAAGATCAAAAAATTTTTAAAGTAATGTTCTTGAGACCACTGGGCAATGTGAGAAAATGCATTTAAAAACGTCATAGTAATGCTAGTAATTAAGACGCATTTTAGCAAATGTCTCATACAATAAATCTAACTAAGCAAGTGAGGATAAAAGGCAAAGGAAGTTGAGAATACGGGAACATAGAGCAGAAAAAAAGTGAAGTCGGGGGTGTATAGCTGTGGGGAAAAAATGAGACAGAGGAACATAGCATAGAAAAAAAGAGATGGTACCCTTAAAGCAGAATAAAAGACATTCGAGGGAGATAGGTGCACATGGAGTGCATCAGAAATATGAGACGGGAGCGTGAAGACTACCAAAAAAAAAGTGAGAACAGTGGAAGAAGTGTCAAACAGAATACCGAAAAAACTATTAGAGGTATAGAAATAGTGACTTTGGTTTGTACCGTATTAAGTCAACGTAAGTAAATATCCGGGTAAACTTTGCACACAATACAGCAGTTTAAAAATATTTTAAAAAATGACGTGTTATATATTATGATACATTGTATAATATATAAAAGGGACACTTTTTGCATTGTAGATTTGCTATTTTGCTCCGCATACATTTCCACGTACATTGATGGATCTTGACAAAACTTTGTAAATATATCCCAGATTATCCAGAATTAAAACACTGACGGATTTTAACTTTTTATTAAATTCCGTTTGTGGCCGAGGGCCTTAAAATCGCCCCCCCCCCCTTTTTATTTTAGCTATGTAAATAAATTACCAACAAATAATCTTACATTAATAAATGGATCTTGACCAAAATGAGAACACATAACCATGATTTTTAGATTCCATATTTAAATACTGAAGGGTAATGAACTCATAATATACCTTTTTTTGCATTTTTACTTATTTAAGCATTACACCTTTTCTTTAAATAGATTTTAGGACATCAGAGTGGTGTAAACATGCTCAAATAGCATGGACACAAGCACTATAAAAGTACTAAATCACAGTGGCGTAGCTAGGGTGCGTGTCACCAAGTGCGATACACTCACCCCGAATTCCACGATGGATTTCGTCTTGTTAAAATAAGTCCAAAGTATAACAATGACAAGAACAAAAACAATTAAATAAAATTATGTATTTAAGTACTGTAGCACCGTTGAGTTATAGTTAATTTTACATTAAATTTACTTTATTAAAAATGTCTCTTTCCCAGTCATCAGTTAAAGATGCAAACGTGTCAATCAGTTGACTAGGACCCTTCCCTGTCTCGCTTTCAATTGATAGAACCAAATTAGAAATCCTTGGCTCTCCCTTGGTGGGTCTTACATAGTCCTTGATAAGCCTTACATTTGGAAAGCTCCGCTCAAATGAAGCCACAAACACAAAGCAATTAGTTCAAATCATCAAATAATGACCACTCCATATCTTTGTGAAATTCAATATCAGCTGCCTTTAAGTGTCTTCTAAGCCTTGGCATTTCTTTAAAACTCATCCTCTAATAACTCATGATAGAAAGAGTTTAATTTTGGAACGGACAACAATAACTCTACTTCATTTGCTGATAGTAGTCTCTTGGGTTTGAACAGCCCCAGACATATCTGTTACTTTCTTGATCGCCGATGAAGTGACCAGGAATTCAGAATAAACCCAATCAATGCACTCCAACATCTCCCTAGTGTTTTATTCTCGCAGAGAGAGTCCAGCATCTACGATTTTTCTCCTGCCATTCTTAAACCTTATTCTTCTCTCTACAGAAATACCATATTGATCTTATATTAAAATTGCCTTTTGAATAGCATGTTCCAATAAATAACAGCGCTTCTCGGGCAGAATCAATATTAAGACATTTAGGTTATGTAACAACTTTGTCAACAGTAAGACCTTTAGTCTGCAGATTCCGCTCGTAGGATTAACTGCCTCTAGTAGATTAGCTCAAAGAAAAAGGTAGCAGAGAAACGTGAAATCACAGACAGCAAGTAAAAGTCAAAGTGCTGTATGAAAATCGTGTTCAAATGTTAAGAGGCGGTGCTAGTGACGAACCGGCAAAGATATTAATGTTTCAGAATATTTTGATATCCTATAAATGGGTAAAAAATCATTTTTAATGCCTTTTTTTTTTACCTGTTCGAGTCATGGTATCAAAGGAAAGCTTTACATCTCATAATTTAGATACATATATGTTTCTATCACTTTCGAAATTTACCGAACACTTCAGTGGCGTAGAATCATGGTCAAAACTGTGTTTTTCTGACTTAATTATAGGGTCACCTTATTTCTGACGCATTAACCTCGAACTTTGAACACATCATGCATTTGGATTAGTAACATGTGTAGAAGATAAACGTGTGGATGGTTATGCTTTTTTATGAAATTCGTTTACATCCAGCAATGTGCACCCTCTAAAAATGCAATTTTCAATTTTGCGTCACCCCGTATGATGATGTCACCCGGTGCGGTCAGCAACCTCCCCACCCCCCCCCCCCCCCCCCCGCTACCCTTAGCTAAGCCACTGCTCAATCATGATCATGATCATCTTAAATTTCAAAAGACCTAGGCAACATTATAAGTTCTATGCAATTTGATGAATCTTGATCTAGTTTTGTATCAATGCCATTCAAAGTCCGTATGAAAATATCATTAGATTTAAAATAAATAATATACAAAACATTCAGGGCCGGTCTAGAATTTTCCACAAAATTATTAATTGAAAAAATTAAATTGATCAATGGCATTTTTGAACCGATTAAAATGAAACATTTTTTAAAATTTTAGCTCTATTATTTATCTTATGGATTTTTATAGGGCCCTCTGTCTCATGCATAGTTAAAAGGTTCATTCATAAAGTGGGCCCTTATCGGGGCCCCTATTTTAAATGAAATTAAAAGTGATTATAGCGATGATATTTAGTTGGAAATGCTCTCATGGTGGGTGTTCAAGCTACGCTCCTGGATAAAATTAAAAAAGCACAGAATAATGCGGCTCGCATTGTTCTTCGTACACACAAATTCGACCATGCTAAAACACTTCTGAGAGAGCTGCACTGGCTACCGGTCCGCGCTCGCATTGAGTACAAAATGCAACTCTGTGCTACTGCTGCTTGCATGACCTGGCGCCGCCCTATCTCAATGCGATCATGATGCCTTATTAGACCCATTAGACAACTCAACTCATCCGATAGTGGCAAACTCTCGATACCGCGTATTCGCCTTGAGACTTACGAAAGGCGTACGTTCTCATCTGCTGGCCCAACAATTTGGAACACACTACCTGTCGCTCTCAGAAACAGTCAGTCACTGGGACCCTACTTAAACCGGGACCCTAATTTAAACTTAAATGAAAATGGTTATAGTTATGGCATTTATTTGTATAATTTTTCGTGTTCAACATATAGTTACGTAAAAACTAATTTTTTCACAATTTTTGATAAGATTATTAAATTTTTTTTTTTTTTTCCCAACGAGGAATGGAGTCAAGCAGGATATGGGATCGCATCGTGTAATAGAAAACCAACGGAAAAAGGGATCTCCGGAGACCAGAGTCAGTCTCTCAAGGGATACCATTGGAAAACCGAAAACGACAGGTATAGGGATCCAATAGAGAAAGGGATCCCATCGGGTTATCTTATCCAATTCTGATCAGGATCAAAATGTAAAGGAATCACACCGGGATCAGTATCCAATCAAAACGAAATATATTCGGGATTGCGATATCATGGGTCCTATATTCCATTGTTTTTTTTATCCAAATGGGATTGGAATCCCAAAAGAAAAAGGATCACTACGCGATCGGAATCACACCGGGATATTGTATCCAACTTGGAATTGGGTTCCCATCGGAATCTAGATAGGATCTGGATAGGCATATTATCAGGATCCCGGATTAAAATGGTAACATGTATTTAACATTAATAAGTCAGTTGAAAATAATGCTACGCAAAGTTTAATATGAACTTAAGCCGTAGACACCAGTTTCATGAATTGGCAAACTCAATTTTGAAGTAGTGGGAAGTAGTATCCGTGGGCAGCAAAAGAAATGTACCAGCTAAGTGCTATTTCTTGTTCTTATTTTTATTTTTATACCGTTTTATCTGTTGTTTTGTTCGCTGACGAAGGCTTTCTGCCGACACGTTCATTGTTTTGTTGCGTTTATTTTTTCAGGTTTAACCCTACTCTGTTTTACTCATTTTACATGGAGAGGGGCTTGGTCAGCTTATATATTTTCAAAAAATTCTGCCAATTTGTTTTTATATTATCCTTGCAATATATGGTATATTTCATTTTGTTTGAATCTTTGTTTTTGCCCCCTTAATAATCACGCTTATAGAGATAGGTGAGATTTCAGGAATAAGAATGTGGAAGAGATGTTGGGTGGTTTGATTTTGTAAGGTTGTTGAGATCGGGTTGTTTGTGGTGGAGGTGTGTGGGTCAGGTTGGGGATGAAATGGTGATGTATCGGGGAGGAATAGATTTGAGTCAAGGGTTAGGGTGGCAATGTGCATTTTGGAGAAAGGATGTGGGGGTGAGTTTAAGCTTAGAGTATGTGGTTGGAGGTTGCTTCGAATCTTACAAAAAAAAAAGCACACAAAATATATTTTACAATTTGGACTTTTATTTTTTTTAAATGTCACAGTTGACAGGAGAGGAATGACACAGGGTTTCTTTCAGCTATGTCTCCTGGGGGCATTGCCCCCCCCCCAGGAAAGCCAAGTCCCCCCCCAAAGCAAAAATATGTCCAACAATAAATCAACTGGAACTGCTGGCAGTGCCCCCCCCCTCGAAAATCTGAAGTGCTCCCCCGGGGGAAAATTTCTGAAAGAAACACTGAATTACAATACATGTTAAACATAGTTTGCTGTACCAAACTTTTTGTTGAACAATAAAATAAAAATGTGTGCAATTTACAATTTAAGTAATACATGTTTTTTTCTAGGCCAAACTGGCACACCTAACAAAGACAAATCCATCATGCATAAAACTTCTAGATCATACTCGGCTTTTACTTTGTTTAGTGAAGACGCATTTCGTCAGACCTGGTAAGTGCTTTTTTATATAGGTATATATTTTTAAATAAAATATTGATGATTTCCATCAAGATACGTTAAGGAGTTAATCTTTAAAACATCCCGAGATTTCTTTACAACTTTGTAACCTAAGTGTGTTTGCCATACGAATGACCGCTATTTACTAGCTTAACGACGTCTGATTTCGCATCAAGCATCGCCCACATCAGGCGATAAAGTATTCATGTACTTTGTATTTAAATATTTTTCCTGGGAATGGTAAGTTTGGCCCAGGGAAGAAAATAGGAGTTTGACAACGTCAATAGGTAAACATCAATTATAAAATATAGATCTCGCTTGATCATAATGTGCAATGTAAATATACAAATAAATATTAATATATATACTAGCTAAAATACCCGGCGTTGCACGGCATTGCATTTGGGAAAAGAACAACTTCTACAGCAATTTAATTAACATAGAAATTAAGCGGTAAGTAAAAAAAAAAAATATAAAAAAATTTCTTCTAAAAAACACATTAAAATAATTTTTGTAAAGCTTTCGTTCCCTCATGGGATCCCATTTCCCACGAGGAAATAAGATACCATTTTCAGTGGGATCCAGTTCCTATTGGAATCTTGATCCCATTGGGATTCCATTCTCATTGGGATATCAAACCCATTGGGATACCGACCCCAGTGGGATCCCGATGCCATTAATATATCGATCCCGATTGGCATTCCGTTTCCAGAAAGGATTCAGACAGAATTGGGATCTCGATATCAATTGGGATCTTGTTTTAAATGGGATATCGATCCAAATGTGATCCCGTGTAGGATCTTGTTTCCAAATGGGAACCTGGCCTTATTGGGATACCGATTCCGATCCGGATTTGGATACCGACCCCATAGAGATCCCGACCCCAATGGGATCCCATATCACAATGGTTTCCCAACTCCTGTGGGATCCCGATCTAACTGAGATCCCAATGGGATCCCATTTCCAAGTAGGATTCCAGTTTCCATTTTTTCCCCTTTTTCAGGGGGGGGGGGATCCTGATCCAATTAGGATCCCGTTTCCCGGTGTAATCATTCTCTCCCGTTAGCGGATGGGACGCCTATTTGAACCCGTTACTCGATGGGATCATGTTACCGGTGGGTTCCAGCCTACCCATTCACCTTTAGGATCCGCTTCCTCGTTGGGATCATGTTCCCATAGGGATTTTGTTCCCGGTATGTTATGAAGGGTCTGTTTAAATAAAATACCCATGAAAGTATAGAACTAAACTAACATTCAATAAGCGTTTAGATTCCTTTATATGGAACAATATGGAATGTTCTAGAACATTCTAGATTAAAATGAATATCCTTCTCGAAACGTGTAAAAAAAGACTTCAGTAGGTAATTATTTTTCGAATAAGAAAACTAAATGCATTAATAATAACTATAATACTTTTCAGTTGAAAGATGGACCCCTTGACCGGGGACCGCTTGACTCACTATTTAATTGTCAGCACGTACTAATTATGTTCAAATATAGTGGTTAGTAATATGAAGTGAAGGCTTTCATTATAAAAGGATATATAGTGCTGGTCTGCGATATTGCTTAACAGAAATACTACAGAGGACTAAAGATATATATATACAGAGAGAGACCGTAGCTTTCCGTCTTCATTAGCCGATTGAGTAGAATATTGAAACTTTCTCGACAGGCTCTTGAAGCCGATCATGGTATGATAGTATTGGCTCCACCTCTCCCACGGGAACCCTGATCCTTCCTGGCCTTCCGTAATGAACAATGTGTTGCAGGAGTTTCGTTTCGATCATCTTGAGCCTGTTTCATTGTCTCATACACTGTTGTTCGCCAGTAGTTTTGAAGTTGGTGTTTCTGATATTAATATATATATATATATATATATATATTTCAAGTAATGAAATAACCAGACAGCATATCCCTGCTACAAAGCTTTACTAAATTAATTAGATTTTTAAAATAAATTCCTACTGGATGAAAAGTATTTTTAAAAAAGGAAAACAAAAGCGCTGCTTAAGTCTTGTGTTAATTTTTATAAATATTTATAAATATCATGTACATATTAAAACTAATAGGAATCATTAACGTCTTGTTTTTCCAAAAGCTACTATGGTACACCAAAACAACGGTTAAAATCTTTGTAAAAAAACATAAATACAATTTATTTTTATTATTTTGTTTTCTTTCATAGAAACATTATCTCATCTTAAAAAAATCCATTTATTTTGAAGGATTTCCATTCTTAATTTTCAAAGTCACTTCATTGTAACCTCTATATGTTTTGAAGACACCACTCGATATGGAACAAGACATAGCTTATAATACATATTTAGACTTCCTAGCAGTGGTCATGTATCATGAACTTGCATAAATTCGCGCTTGCTTAGATGTAGTATTGCTTCAAATGTTTACAAGCAGCTATAACCGGTTTAACGAGTTTTTAATAACTCTAACTTGTTATTTGAGTGACGTTATGGAAATTTTCACTTGAAAAAAACGGCCTGCTAACACACACACACTAAAAAAATCAAGGCTCCGTTGAGTCACCTTCTGCAGTCCTGGGTGTTGTGCGTCATAACTGATGAATAGAAATTTTTGGAATTTTTAAATTTGGATTTCCAGAAAATTGCAAGAAATGTTTTGAAACAGATAGAAAAAAATGCAAAGTTATGAACATCAGCTCAAATTTGTCTCAAAATCAAAATATAATTTTCAAAAAAATTTTTTTAAAATTGGGGAACTTTTTTAGATTGTGCAGAATAGACTGAGCCACATGAGCATTCCACAACTTTTTATTTTAAAAAGTGCACACGTTTGGCTGTAGAAACGTACATGACTTACGGTAAATGGCATGACAGATGAAATAGCAAGTTCTTATTATTTTTTTACTATCCACAAATTAAAGCAGCTCGACTAGTGAGTGCGGTTTGGGAAGAAAAAAAAAAGGGGGGGGGGGTTGTTTAGGAAACGTCAGCGTAACAAATAAATTCTAGGTAATAGCTAAAACTAATAGCCTCTCTCATAAGGGGGTAGTAGTGATGCTTACACAAAGCAAGTTCTTATTATTTTTTTACTATCCACAAATTAAAGCAGCTCGACTAGTGAGTGCGGTTTGGGAAGAAAAAAAAAAGGGGGGGGGGGGTTGTTTAGGAAACGTCAGCGTAACAAATAAATTCTAGGTAATAGCTAAAACTAATAGCCTCTCTCATAAGGGGGTAGTAGTGATGCTTACACAACTTTTTTTATTTAGGATAAGGGTGGTCGACACAACATTAATTGTCCCTGTCCAACACCTTGTCGGTTAAGCACTAGCACGATCAAAGTCGCTGGTGGGACATTGTAGAAGGAGAGAATCCACAAAGGTGCTTTCTTGTAAAGGGTTTTATTGTGAGCTTTCCGCACGCAGTGACCATACTGAGACTTATTTCATCATCGCGGACACGAGGACAACTTTCCCTTACGTAGAAATTACACACACTTCAACTAGTGGTAAAATAAAGATGGAATAAAATAAAGTAGAGAAAACTCTAATGCTAATCAAGTTGTATTCATAGAATTCGAGATTTAACGATAAATTAGGAAAGTATCATAAGAATTTTTTTTACAGTATACAAATTCTTGTTACACCACTTACTGAACCCAAGACGTTGGCAAGGAATAAGGTTATTAGCTGCTGTTTTTACTGCTTCAAATAAATAAGAAAAGACGTGCAGATATTCTCAGTTACGCTTAATGGGTGATTTTTTAACAGATTTTATTTTTGCAATTTACAAGAATTAAGTAATTTTGTTCATTGTTTTATTGGGGGGGGGGGGACTGTGGTGGTGAGGGGGAGGGGGATCAGCCTTTTAACAGCTGGAAGACTTATGGCAAAAATAATTTTAAATAAATTTTTTATAACAAATAATTATTATGTAGGTATATATGCATGACTGTAATGATATGTTCAATAGGTGCATTCATTAAAAACTCCTAGAATCTAGCAATAATTGGTATTCATAAAATGTGTTTTACTTGAGTTCATGTTTGACTAATAGATTGAATGTTCTCGTATTGCCGCCATTATTTTCTGGTAGGTTATTTCTATTTCATAAAAAGAATTAAAATCATCATATAGAATCACCACAGCTCAAAACCTCTTGAAGTTACCAAGATGAAACTTGGCGCAAGTGATCTGTAAAATATTATTTTTGACCCATCTGGAGTATTTCCTTATTAATAAAATACTTTTGGCTATGCTTTTATTACTTGAATATCATAAAAAGAAGGACATACATTTATGGAAGTTATCGTAATAATATTTTCGTTTATTAAAATGTAAGACAAATAATGATATCTTCTCAAGCTGCTCTATGAAGAGGACAAGTGATTCTTGAAAATGGCGCCAACCAATAAATGGAAAAGAAATGCTGCAGGGGGCAGAACAGTGCAGAGAAAATGTTTGTGACACTTATCTTTGTGAAGTAAATAAAATTGTATTGTTCAATTCAAGATTAATACTCTATCGCAAACGATTTTGGCCATGCAGCTCATGGCATGAAAAGAGATTAGAATTATTAACAGACGTGCAAAATTTCAACTTAGGTTTTTAAAAACGCCAGCATTGACTGGCTTGCAAGCGTCTTTATCCAATGGTTTATTTTTAGATGTGTATCTCAATGTTTTGGCTACGTTAGGCTTCAACTCTCCTGTTATTTGAGGCCAAGGTTTGTTCCACTTCAGCAGTTCCAAAACCCTATTTTATACGAAGCTTGAAAGGGTGGCGAAATAAAATTGTCATGGCAAAGCGCCAGCCTTACCTCAGAAACCGGTTTTTCCTATTTGTCCATTTTATGAATAGTATTGCTCGACACACCTCAAGTAAAAGAATTGTCAAAGAAATGCCAAAAAAAAGTTTAAAAAACAACACGAAACTAAATTGAGTGATAACGTCATTTATTATTTAGATGTATAAATATCAAGTGTTCAAAATTACAATCATTATTCTTTATCTCTGTGAGCCCCCCCCCCCTTATAAAGCAAACTAATTTATATTTTAGATATGTTCTCCTGAAAAATGTCTGGCTGTCACATAATATGTTAATCGCGTTTTAAATGGAAAATATTAAATATTTATTCTGTACACAACAACAATAGTTAAAGTTGTGTCTTATGCTTAATCATTAATGTGTAAACGCAAAGTCAACAAGTAATAAAAACCATTAAAGTTAACAAAATATTCAACTCAAATGTCAAGGCACTTCTTCTGTGTGGCTGTGAAACTTAGAGAACAACAAAAACAATCATTCGAAACTGCAGGTTTTTATAAACAGATGCTTGCAAAGGATCTTGAAAATAAAGATATTTTGAAGAAAAAAAAATGTAACACTGGCCATTGGGAGAGAACATCGTATTCCGGTGGAAACGGAGATAAAAATGAGAAAAAGTAGATGGATAGGGCACACATTAAGGAAACCTAAAACTGACATCACAAGACAGGCTCTGAACTGGAATCCTCAAGGTACCAGGAAAAGAGGAAGACCGAGAGCCACGTGGAAGAGGGGAGCAGAGACAGAGGTGAAGAGAATAAAGAAAAGCTGGGCTGAACTAACAAAAAAGATAGCCCAGGACAGGGATGGAGGGAAAACTATTGTGGGTGGCCTATGCTCCATTGAGAGTGAGAACGGCTAAGACAAACAAAAAAAAAAAACATGCTCACTAACTAGTTAGCCTCATAAATTTGGTGTCAGTTCCACTGGCGGAAAAGAAATTCTTTCTGCACTAATAGCGTCCTACTGGGCACGAAACTTGGTTACAACACTCATGGGCGCCCGCAGTGGGGGCAAGGGGGCACTTGCCCCCCCCCCACCCGATAGATTGGATAAAAAAATTTTAGACAAAAATAGACAAAAAATGTATTAAAGTAAAGAGAAAATAAAGAGAAAGTAACTAAGCTGATGTCCCGTCCGTTCGTTCACCATACAATTACGCTACAGTAAATTAAAACTACATTAAAACATTACTAAAAAAATTTTGCCCCCCCCCCCTGGAAAGTTAATCGATTTGTTTGCCCCCCCCCCTAGAAAGTTTTCTGAGGACGCCCATGATAACACTTACCTTTTAAAAATTACTGATTTGAACTATTATTATGAATTATATTTTATATTTTAAAAAAAACACACACAAAAAACTAGCTGATATATCGGTGATTTCCGGGATTGCATTCTGTAAAAAACAAAAAAACCGTGTAATCTTTTTAGCAAACATTGAAATTAATTGCGTTGTAAAAAATCTTTAAAAAAGGAAGAAAAGTAAAAAAATAAAAATGTGTATCCCAAAAAAAGGGTTCCCGCCCCGCTGCTCAGTTGATCTCAAATAACGTTGTTTTGCCATTCCTTTTTGCGGTGCCGTTACAAATGGCAGTCATTTTGTTCAATGGGATCCTATTCCCTGGTGTTGTGGTCCCAATCCCCGGTGGGATCCAATCCAAAGTGGGATAACTTTCCGGCATCGAGACCCTTTCCAAAATGAGATTCTATTCCCCGTTAAGATCCCGTTGTCTGTTATGATAACATTATTTTTTTATTAAAAAACTTCAAAGGAAAGTATAGTAATCGTTTTAACTTAAAATATAGATTTACATAAACATTTAGATATCAAAATATTTCCCAATTGAAAAGTATAGAACTTTCTTTAAAAAATTATATATTTCATTTAAATAATACTATGCAGCGTAATCACGTTTCTAAAACAAAGAATTCACACAAAAAATGCCATTACTACTTCCACTTAAAATTTAATTTAAAAAGGAGGACCATTAATAAAGGGCAATTATATTGATGTCTATCGTCTTTTAAATGAATATTTCGTGAACGTTTTACACTGGACACGAATTAGGATGTCAATACATTGAAATCAATCGAAATTTCAAAAAGTTATAAAGGTTATAGTTACCAAGCTCAGCCTATATTCACGTATAGCCCCATAAATTTGTCTAGGGCTAATTTTCTTATATAAGGTATAAAAGATTTTTGCACCCTTGGCCGCGAAAGAGTAAATAGTACTAGTCCAATTCTCTTCTGTATTTCAACATGTATAATAAATTGTTTTCGTGCTAGGTTTGGTATCAATTCATCTGATAGATTAGATTACTAAGATAGCAGCCCCATATATTTCATTCACATGACTTGTAAAATTTAAAAACAGAAGTCATCAGATTAAAATCAGTTGAAAATTCAAGATTTAGAGGGGCGTGTCAAGTAATTGATGCCCTGGTACCGACATTGGAGAGTGGATATTATTAATATATATTTTAAAGAGCATTTGTCGCAAGTTTAAACGAAAATTGATTAATTAATGTTAACTTTTTTGTTTGACCCATACAAAAAATAGCGACATTGTGTTATCAGCCCTAAACGGGATATTTTTTTGGTAAAATTCAAGCCCTCTAGACATTGTCTTCTGTACATTGTTATAACTTTATAGCCCATGTTTGTTCAAGATCCATTAGTACGTGTAGAAACATGTGTGGTATATGTCACAAATGACCATGCTCGAGAAGGGAGCGATGGGCGTGGGTGCCGCACAAAGGTACAATAGATTTGGGAATTGTTAGCCTGACATCGGCAGAGTTTATGGTAGACAGGGAAGAGACTCCGGGTAGACAGTGTGGTAGCGGGTATCACCAATGTTTTCGATTAACAAATTTTAGTTAGCAGGTGGAATGTTCACGAAGACCAGGGGTAGAGTTAGATTAATTATCAGTAATGGAAAATGTCTCAACGTAATAGCTGCTAATAGGTGGGTAAGGACATGGAATGGACGTCCGGTGGTAAATGATCTAGTCGGGGAATGTTGACTTTAAAGATGTGGCAATTCAATGACCGTGGGATGGTTAGCCACTAGAGTTTTATAGTTACACGACGGGTAAATATAAGGGAGAAGTTTTTCGAGACACAGCAGTTGGGGGTATAGCGGCAGTTGAGAGGTATATCAGTAGTGTAGAGGTAGAACAGTCGTGAGAGATCAGGAGACGACAGTTGACATAGGAATAGTTGAAAGGATTCAGTTGAACAGTCATAGCTTTAGAGATTCATAGAGATAACTGACAGTTAGTGAAGACTATAGAAGTAGTGCTTTATTATAATAAATATAGTCTATTTCATCATTGAACACCTTGAGTTTGTGTTGTTGGATTTTTTTCAAGTCTACGTCGTGCTTTTTTCTGTCCCAACGCCTAGATACCCACAATATAAATCACAGTGAGGAGTGGTCCAGAACTGACCACTACTAAGTCAATATAGTTTGTGACAAGTCAAGACCGGAGCCCTCCTCCGTAACAACCGTTCTGTGACGGTACAAACATAGATTTTTATAAAGTATATTGTTGATAGAATTATACAAGAAAGATATCATGATTAACTTTTAAAAGCTTACTAAGATATTTTTTTAAATATATTGAAGACATAGAACTAATTGAAAATCATTTTATATACATCGTTGAATACCGTTTTAATTTGAAAGTTTTCATTTATCATTGTCTTGCTTCTTTTTTTAACTGAAAAAATACCGTGCAATTATTGTTGCACTAACTTAATTTTACTGATTCTAATAATACATTTTTTATGATAAAATAGAATTTAGAATTACGTGATTTCTTTAAAATTGATGTCTTTATAAAAATATTTATTGAAATTGATGTCTCTATAAAAAATATGTATTGTGCCATCGTCATAAAATGAAGAAAATCAACCTGTGCCTTCTCTCTTTCAGACACAAACATGTCAATGACAAAGTTCGAGTACGTCTTTATATTGTTTGGTATGACAGGTTCAGGAAAAAGTTCCAGTGGGAACACACTGCTGGACCGTGATGATTGCTTTGAAACTTCAATCTCTTTTAATTCATGTACACGTGCAGCTGAACTGGCATGTAAAGAGTTCAGCGAATACATCATTAATGTAGTGGACACACCTGGGATCTTTGATACCGATCAAACTGTTGCACAAACATTAGAAATCATCTATGAAGGAATAAGCCAGCTAGTCGATGGAATTTCCGCTTTTTTATTTGTGCTGAAACTAGGCCAAAGATGCACCAAAGAGCAGAATGAAACAATCGAAGCATTTAAAAGATCATTTGGTGATTCATTTGTCAAGAATCACTGCATTATCGTTTTGACGGGAGGGGATCTTTGTGGAGATCTCAATAACGACAACATTCAGGAGTGGTGTAGAAGAACAGAAAACATTAGAGACGGCTCTGATCTTAAAAAATTGATGATAGAGTGTGACTACAGGGTGGTTTTA
This sequence comes from Lymnaea stagnalis, assembly GCA_964033795.1. Taxonomy (NCBI): domain Eukaryota; kingdom Metazoa; phylum Mollusca; class Gastropoda; family Lymnaeidae; genus Lymnaea; species Lymnaea stagnalis. Next base: position 774,602 of record CAXITT010000065.1, read on the forward strand.
TTTAACAATAAAGATAAAACAAAACGGGATGCCAGTGTCGACAAACTATTGAATTATTTTCACCCCCAGGCTCCTCGTTATACAAATGAAACTTTTCAAAAATGCATCGATGCCAGAAACGAATATGTCACGAATTTGGGTTTTCCAGGACAAAGAAGTGATATTCAGAGACAGCTCAGCCTTCTTGAAAACGACTTTGATGCCATGTATCAAAATAAAGGCGAAGGCGAAATGGATCAGATTAAAGATCGGGCAAAGAAATTGATGGAAACAGTACAAAATGCTTCAGCAGGCACCCACAAAATGGATGACCTCAAGTTCAGAATCAATCAAATCATAGAGAAAACTGGAAAGATTCCTGAAAATGGAGAAGCACGCATGAAAGCGATACAAGACTTAAAAAACGAAGTCCGTAAGTTGAAAGTTGCAGGGATCTCAACAACTGCGTTTTCAGTAATTGTAATCGGTGGTGTAGGGGCGTTATTGTCGGTCAGTGTTTTACCAGCCGCTTTGGTCGGAGCTGCAGCCCTTGGTGTCTTAACTATCGCTGGTCATGCATTTTACGCCATTGGGAAAAAAATCAGAGAGACTGCAAAAAAATTAGAGTCCAAACCAAATGATGATGAAAAAAAAGAAAAATGAATCAAGATCCACCTTAGACTTTATTAAAATAATTATTTCAAAACAAGCAATAGTTAAAACTGTTGTGAGATTTTCTAATACGAGACAAATTTTATATTTTTAAGGAGTTTAAATACACTTGACCTCAAACAAATATTGTAAAAGATTTTTTAAAAATTATAAATGTAATTTCCAAATTAGATTTTAAAATTAAAAATAAATAAATGGAGTAGCAAATTAATACTTTTAAAAAATTCAGTATATAAATGGATACAAGATATTTACATGATGAATAATAATAAATAATAAATGTTTATATTTATTATATTAATTAACCAGTATAAGACCTCACAGCAAAATTAATTGGTTAGTCCACCTGATAACATTGCCGGTAAAACAGTGTTCATTAAAGCCAAAAATTCAAAAAAAAAGGACATCAAATGTTCATGGCCCGATGACTGTCAGGCCTCAGTGTCCTCAACATGAATCTCCTACACGCCTTGCACCTTGCAGCATTTCATCGAGGCTCCTCTTTGATAGATGGCCGAGAAAATAAAATATGGGAAGGAAGGAAACTGCGTAAACCATTTGTGAACACATTTTGTGTTTCAAAATAATAGGAATATAGTTTTTTTTTTTCTTCTTTCAAATAACATTTCTTTTTTTTTTTTTTTTTTTTTTACATTTCCTTTAAAAATGGAAAGTTAATTTTTTTTTTTTTTTTTTTAATTTATTTTTTTTTTTTTTTTTTTTTTTTTTTGACATATCCATTCAAAATGGCAAGTTAACTTTTTTTTTTTTTTTTAATTATAAAGTACATTCGAAAGTTTGCAAATATTATTTGGCGTCATTCAGTCCGGTTTCCTGTCTACTATCACCTTTATTAGTAAAGTTGGTCTTTCTGTCTTTTCTTTGTGTTATTTTGGCAGACGAAGGCTTCTTAAACGAAAACGTCCGATGTTTTGTTATGTAATCTCTTTTTTTAAGTTTTGCCCCTAATCTGTACGCCATATTTTTATATAGTTTTTATTTTAGACCTTTTAGTGCTTGACTACTCAGAAAAGTGTATTTATCAGGAGACAATTTGTACAACTTGTTCAACATATTTTACCGGAAGGGATTTGTTTGTTGCTTATAAATATCACATTCCTTTTAAATATCTGCTTATAATCTTTATTATATATAGATTTATTAAAAAATTCACATTTTATGAATTTAATGGCAGTCTTTTCGGTGCTTTTAAAGATAAACAGGCATTATTTTGTATTTTTCAGAACAGATCCACATAATTTTATAATATGTTTAATCGATTCTATTTCCTGATATACAAACTAGGCCGCGCGAAAGTAAGGGGTGAAGGGGCCACTCGCATTGTATGCCAAAACCAGGGGGTGCTAAAATCTTTCTTAGATGGGACCTTAATTATACACTAAACAATAAAATACAATGTAGCTTTCAAAGTGAAGTGGAGCGAAAATAGTAGTTTTATTTTTCCGTCCCGATTTGCAATTTTGATCTAGATATTGGAGGTCGGCATATTTAGTCCTCCCCACCCAGGGTTTCTCTCAGCTATATCTCCGGGAGGGCACTCCCCCCCCCCTCGGGGAAAGCCATGTGCCCCACACGGAGCAAAAATACGCCCAACAATAAATCAACTGGCACTGCCCCCCTCGCCCCCCAAAAAATCAGTAAAAATTTCTGAAATAATCACTGCCTCCACCCCCCCCCACACCCAGGGTTTCTCCCAGCTATATCTCCGGGAGGGCACTCCCCCCCCCCTCGGGGAAAGCCATGTGCCCCACACGGAGCAAAAATACGCCCAACAATAAATCAACTGGCACTGCCCCCCTCGTCCCCCAAAAAATCAGTAAAAATTTCTGAAATAATCACTGCCTCCACCCCTCCCCGGCGAGCCACTTTTCCTCGGCACGCCTCTGTAAACAAACAAGTGTTGAATGTATTTTTGAAGCTATGTTTAGTCAATGAACCAGTTTAGTTTTATTTTAACTAAAACGATTGTCTCGTGTAACTGAAATTCATGCTAAAGAGATTACAGTGATTGTATTTTAAAGATTATGTAAAAGGGATGATCAAGACATAACGGTAAAGATGTTTTTTTCTTTTACTTTAACGAATACAAAATGTTTGCAATAACTCTATGCTCTAAAGCTGGTTGGTTTTCTGTTCGATATCTCAAGTCTGTTTCTTGTGGTTTGAGAAATATTTTTCTGACTGTTATATTATGTTTTATACTTTCTTATATTTTTATTGACACTATGTCGACAGGTGCTTCCAACCTTATTAGATTTAGGTGGGGTATGTGACTAAAAGGTTTAGTTTTTAAATAGTTGTAGTTTCTTTTTGTAATGATGGTGTCATTGTTGTTAAAATATTGTTGCCTCTGCATGAAGAACCATACAAAAACTTCTAAAACCAGCTGTGTTATACAAAGTTGAAAATAGATCTCTCCCACAATAGTCAGTTTGCTTCTTGGAAAACAACTAACTATGAAGATTGTTAATGAAACTGGATAACTTTTATAGTATTTACATTTTAAAAAATATGACAGGACGGCTTTAAAAAAGAACCTTTTTTGATTTGGAAGTGTTTTCCCACATTGTATTTACATAATAAACGTATATAAAAGTATATAATCCGCTAGTTATAAGTTTTGTATACACCTATGACATGATTTGTACATAAAGCAATATATTACTTATCTATAGTAGTTATTCTATATTCAGATATTCATCACAGATACTAACTTAGAATCGGCCCATCTGGGGCGAATTTTTTTTCACAGGGCGAGGACTGAAAAAATAAACATTCGTTTATTCCCCAATCTGTACGAATTTACCATCTTGCTCACCCAGAAGTCACAAAATATAATGAGAACTAATTAAGTATCTGTTATGACTAAGGGTGTTCACTGAATGGCTGTTCTTTTTCAATAGAGAAATCATTTAATGTAGATGTCTTGTATTTGAATTGTTTTAGTTGGAAAATATGGACTTTATTAACATATGTATGTTTTATGTGCTGAAAATATTTATGTACAATGACATAAAAAATGTCTATTTGTTTGGAACAATAAAAAAATCTTATCTTATTTGAAACTAAACGCCAAATACAATGAAATTTATATTTTTTTAATAAATTAGAGTCTCAAGTTACAATTTCGTAGTTTGTTTTGAGTTGCTTGATACCATCCACCAGATGCAAAGGATGTCCTTTTGTTCTCTAGTCTCAACACCTTCCCACCTCTAAGGGTAGTTTTAAAGGTATGGGACGTTTCCTTTACACCTTTCGCAATGATATCTAAGCCATTTGTTTGTACCCGATGCCATTGGGCGTATCTGGGCGAGGCTGGTTCGTCGTCTCTCGGACACGTGTATTGAACACCTTTGAAATATTGCTTAAGATAAACAGTGTGACATCTCAAAACACTTCAACATTGAAGATCACAAAAGCTTCTGTGACGGCCTGCCAGGGGTTCAAACTAATACAAACTTGTAGACGTTGACATCTCATGGCACGAATGTAATGTTCTCCTTCATTTGTTAAATATTTTCCCCAACCCCATCACTTTTCCCCCACGCTCATCCCCTGTGGCCTATATGAACTCGCTTACCTATTTATTTACATTTCTCTTGCCATCCTGTCGGATACTATTTTTTAGCTACTCATTTGTTTTAGAATCTAATATTTATGTTACTCGTTGTTTGTTCGCCAAAGAAGAAAACTTGCTTATACATTCATTGTTTTGATGCGCCTTTTTCGGGTTTCCTCATGCGTAGCTCACGTATTTCCTTGATGGTGTGGTTTGTGTGTCTGGGGTTTGTTGGGGTGACAGTCATATTTTAATGGTGGTAGTATGAATGATTTAGAGTAGCTTTAGGGACTGGATGTAATTATAAGCTGATTTTTTTTTAAAAACAGATGCTTCTTGGACAAGGTTTCAGCTATCTAACATGTTCACTCCTGAATTATTATTAATGTGATTGATGCAGGGGCCAGGCAAAGTGCTATTTATGCCTGGTTTACAGTATTTCATTGAATTTTTCTCTCACTATTTCTTTAATTTTGGCAGTTATGAATGGTCTCATTAAAGCCACTTTCCATCAGTTGTAATGGCGAAAATGCAACACAGAGATTTGTATCCATCTTTCCCGTAGGTTTTGATTAAAGTTTCATTCTGTAGCCAAAACTCAAAGAAAATTGTAAATCTATAAAGTTTTCTCAAGATTCTACCATGATACCCAATTACATCCATCTCTTGCATCTCGTCCTTCTCTTCTAGCTCAGATGGTCTAGGCATTATGTATAACTCAAGATCGTCATACAGCGTTTGAATAGATTTCAATTTTAAACCAAAGTAATTGGGGCATTCTCGTTTTAAAAAGATTGATCTCATTCACGTAACAATTTTACTGCTGATTCATTTTACTAAAATTAAGCAAAAATGTCTTGAGGTATTTAAAGAAAGTCGAGTGTGATGGCTTTGGAGTCAGAACAAACAAAAACAATTATAAGATAATTATTGATAATAGAGCTCTTTATTTTCAACTAAAAAGTATACAGTTCATAATAAGTAAATGAAATATCAGAAAAATGTATGAACAAGTTTATAACAATCAATAAGCAGGAAAACAACATTTTGTGAGCGTTTCGGTTAAATGCCTTCTTCGGCGAACAGGATAAATGCAATTATTATCATAATAAGAATACAGTTCATAATTTCCAAAAAGCAACAGCTTCCCTGACACAAAACTCAGACGATTCGAGTAATACCCTAACACTATAGACGATCCTCAACAACAACAACAACACACCAACAGCACTCAAACACTATAGACGACCCTCAACAACTTAACACACCAGCAGCACTCAAACACTATAGACGATCCTCAACAACAACAACACACCAACATCACTCAAACACTATAGACGATCCTCAACAACTTAACACACCAACAGCACTCAAACACTATAGACGACCCTCAACAACTTAACACACCAACAGCACTCAAACACTATAGACGATCCTCAACAACTTAACACACCAACAGCACTCAAACACTATAGACGATCCTCAACAACTTAACACACCAACAGCACTCAAACACTATAAACTATCCTCAATAACTTAACACACCAACAACACTCAAACACTATAGATGACCCTCAACAACTTAACACACCAACAACACTCAAACGACTCAATCACAACTGTCCCTTACACAACCGTTCACAAACTCACGATCCACAACTGGGTCATACACATCCACAACACGCCCATAAACCAGATTATAACAGCGATATTTCAGGGAAGGAGGTTCGTGCTTCGAACTGTAATTTGTTGAAATTGAGGGAGTTTTGCTCTAGTCGTCAGCCACTCTCTCGCGTCTTTGTCTATAAATGTGGCAAGACTTTTTTTTAGCCGAAGACTAGAACTTGTTATTTTGACAGACTATTTAAGAAACATTTTTATGTGAAGGGCAGTGATGATAGCCTTACGTTGGGGTACTGCGCTATATAATAAAATCTAATAATTAATAATAGATTAACCCAACTGTGAAACGTCCATCCATCAAATTCCAAAAGAAGGCGACTTTTTTCTCTTTGAAAAGATACATTACAAAATCCTCGCTAGGTAATTTCTGTAAATTAAAAATGAATTTACCCCCCTTGTTTACGAACTAGCTGAACGGGTACATTTACTTTTCAAGCCTTTTATAATAAGATAGGCAAGGATGAAAATTGTGCATAAAAAATGTTTGACCTTCATAGGAATTATTGTGGTCAGGCGTAAATTGAAATTCATTAAGCTCTCTTAACAAAAAATAGAATCATTATGCTGAGAATGTTAAAATTCTCTAGATTTAACTTCTATAAAAGCTTTTAAAAACATTTGAGCAAAGCATTCAACTGGTTTCTGTCTAGACATACCTTATATAGCAGCTTGTTTATAATTTGAATAACGCATTCAACTGACTTTCTAGAAATAGCTTATTTTGTTGTTCGTCTGTCAAGATCGACAAAGACGATCTTGTTATACGGTTAGGAGGTGATGGGTAACGGTGAGTTTGCAGATCGCTTGCTAATCCGTTTCGTGCTTGGAATAGTCTCTGGTGCTCCGGGCAGGAGATATTTGAAGTACTCGGTGGTCTAAGGTTGCTTTTTTAGGCTAGCCTGCGCGTCTCAGCTGTCGCTATCTTTCTAGCTTCATGATATTTATCCTCCTTCTTGACAGCTAATCTCCACTTAGCTCTGTTCTTGGCTGTCTGCACCCATCCAATAGGATAGAGGCTGAAGGAAATGTATTGTCGCTTTCAGTGTGTTTTTGTAACGTTTTCTTTTACTTCTTTGGGAGCGATTGCCTAGCGTCAGTTCACCGAAGTATAGCTGTTTAGGGTGCCAGTTGTCTTCTATATTGGCTACGTATCCCGTCCAACGAAGTTAAGACTGCATCAGGAGTGGGAATTTGCTAGGGAGGTTTGCTCTAGCGAAGACCTCCTTGCCAGGCGTTTTGTCTTGCTACCTGATGCCAAGGAGTTTCCTGAGGAGAGTGAGTAAAAGTGGTTTTCTTTCTTGGCGTGACGCTGGAAGACGATCCACGCTTCACATTCGTAGAGCAGCTTTGAGAGCACTGCTGCCCTATATACCTTCATCTTCTGATACCGCTACTGTCCCAAACAATGTTGCAGAGTCTGCTAAATATTTCACTAGCTTTTGCGAGTCTGGCATTCATTTCGTCATCCATGACGACAGATCTGAAGAGGGTGATGCTCAAGTAGGTAATTTTATCCACCGCATTCAGACGCTGTCCGCTGATGGTAATGCTTGGTTCAAGGTAGGGTTTGCTGGCAGCTTTCTGATACATCTATTCAGTCTTCTTTGTGCAGACCTCAGATAAGATATCAACGCTGTGTCACATGGTGGCTTCTGAGTCAGCTTTGAGGGCACAAAGATCCGCAAACAAAATCTCGTTGATGGTGCTATGTTTGATCTTGAATTTATCTTGAAGCCTCCTAAGTTTGAAGACTGATCCATTAGTGCGGAAATGGAACGGCAAGCCCGTGGTGGAGCCCTTGAACGCAATAGTCATCATTGCAGAAAATATAATACTGAAGAGTGTGGAAGCCAGGAAACGGCCCTGCTTCATGCTGTTTGTGACAGGGAATGCTTCATATGAATGACCATTGTTCTGAAACTCGGGTCATCATACCATCATGCAGTTGTCAAATGATGTTGGTGAATTCTTCTGGGCATCCATACTTCTTTATGATTTTACACAGGCCACCTATATTGACCCTGTCAAAAGTCTTATACAGGTAAAAAATGTGGAATGTAGGTCCGTATTTTGCTCCTAACATTTCTCTTGGAGCTGTCTGGTATCAAACACCATATCGATATTTCCGCGTTCTTTGCGGAAACCAAATTGACTTTCGGGTAGGAGACCAAGCTTCAGATGTGCATTCAGGCGGTTCAGAAGGGCTCGGGCCAAGATCTTGCCTGCGATGGACAGCATTAAAAATACCGCGCTGATTGCCGCAGGACTGGTGGATACTTTAGTGTTTGTGCAATTGATAATTGAGGCATATTTGACGTCCAGTGGTACAGTTTCCGTCTTTGAAATTATCTGGAATAGACAGAATAGCTTATCCGTCAGTACTAGTCTACCCTCTTTGTAGATTTCGACAAGAATCATGTTGGTGCAAGATGCTTTCCCACTGAACATTTGGTGCATTGCGTTCTGTTACTCGATCAAAGTTGGGACAGTTTCCAGAGACTTCTTCGTTGGGATCTAGAGCAGTCCTTCAATGGCCTCATCATTTATTATGGAAGGGATATCAGCACACTATCAAAGTGTTCCCCCCCATCTTTCGAATTTGTCTCCTTGTCTATGATGAGTGTAGAACCGTCTGCACTAAGAAGAGGGGAAGAGCTTAAGTTGGTAACTCTACAGATTTCTCTCAGGCCACTTTAGAATTTGTTTATGTCTTTATTGTCTGAAAAGCCCTAAATCGTATCAGCTTTCTCACACGACCAGGAGTCTTGCATCTGGCGCATTTTCAATTGGATCTTCTGCGGATGCTCCTTAGTGCAGTTGTCTTTACCGTTGACATTGTGTCATCATAGAAGGTCTTGTACGCCCGAGGTTTTTGCTCAAGTAGCATTTGGATTGCCGAGTTGTTTTCATAAAACCAATCCCTGTGTTTCCAGATAGAGTGTCTGAGGCGCTCAGCTCCTGTGCTATAAGACGTTTCACGAAGTGTGGTCTATACTGTTTCCGCGTCCTGATTGTCCAGTGTGATGGTATCCAGCGTGTCAAAAAAGGTTTGTCTAACATTAGGGAGCTCACGCGAATCACTGCCCCCATGAGGTGTAGTCACTGCCGACACAAGCGTTAAAATCTCCAAAAAGAATGAGTTTTTCTGCAGTCGTGTGGAGGAGATGACAGTGTTCAGGTCTTCATAAAACTTGTCTATGGTCTCTTCTGTGTATTTTTGGGTGGGTGCATAAGCAGTGACTAAGGTGGCAGCCTTCTTTCCATGTCAGAGGTGCGATTTAATCATCATGAGACGGTCATTTGTACCTTTTGAAGAGCTGGAGTGCTCACTCGCATGAGATGGTTTAAACTTCCGGCTGCAACAAGATGGCGAAATAAAAAAACGCTAGCGCAAAAGGGTGAAATTTGAAATTTTGAAAAAAAAAATAATGAAAGGAAATCAAAAGATGTGTGGAAAATACACTAGAGAACTTGGCCAGTTTCAGAATGTATGTCTTTGGACACATATTTTTTCTTTCAAAAAATTTTTCAGCAAAGTCTCCCTTATCATTATACAAAATGGGGTTATAAAACATTAAATCATGTTCGATATTTGAATCTGTAGCAGCGTTTACACTCAAAAATTATTTATTTGATTTAAAAATATGTTATTTAAAAAAACTGATAACCTGTATTATTCATCAGCGCCCCCTAGAGTCGCACCTTTTTTTTTTTTTTTTTGCACCCAAGGTCGCCCTCAAAGAGGTTCCAATAGTTCTGAGAACCACTGATCTATCATTTAGATTTTTTTTTTTTATTATAAAAATATGTTATTTAAAAAAACTGATAACCTGTATTATTCATCAGCGCCCCCTAGAGTCGCACCTTTTTTTTTTTTTTTTTTGCACCCAAGGTCGCCCTCAAAGAGGTTCCAATAGTTCTGAGAACCACTGATCTATCATTTAGATTTTTTTTTTTAATTCGATGAATGGTTGTTGCTTCACTTGTCAAAACATGATGTATGACTGAAGCTGCCCTTGTAAATAGATGTGGAAACAAGCGAAATTCCGATTTAAAAATTATTTGTTAAGAAGGGGACTGACTTCGATTCTACAATTCAGAAAATCATTAGTCTGATCTCATTCATTTTTGTCAAATAACATTATTGCAATCACTTATGTTTGTTTTGAGAGATCACTAAGCGAATCAATGTTTGCAATCGAGGCCAGATATCAAGGTAGATATTTGATGACATAATGTTTTTATGGTTTTGGTATTGTGTTCCGGATGGTTATTATTATTATTATTTGTTGTCTTATATAGCGTGGTACCTCAGCCTAGGGCTGAGCTCACAGCACTGTACATAAGAACTTTATCACACATAATCGTGACTTTAAAAATTAACATATATTTATTCCATTAAAAAAAACAGCTGTATAACAACAAAACAAAAACAAGTGTATATTCACCACAGCCATTCCAGACCTTTTACATGTCAAGCCATGGACGGCACCCAGCAGCACCATTTATTGGTCGGATGGGTTGGGGGGGGGGAATTAGTCGGGATAGTAGAGTTTAAAATGATGTTTTTTTTAGGGCAGTTTTGAAGGCCTGTGTGATCAAAATATTTAGGATGTGTAGCCGGAGGGAATTCCACTGGTTGAAGTTGCAGAATTAGAAACATCATTGTGANTTTTATGGTTTTGGTATTGTGTTCCGGATGGTTATTATTATTATTATTTGTTGTCTTATATAGCGTGGTACCTCAGCCTAGGGCTGAGCTCACAGCACTGTACATAAGAACTTTATCACACATAATCGTGACTTTAAAAATTAACATATATTTATTCCATTAAAAAAAACAGCTGTATAACAACAAAACAAAAACAAGTGTATATTCACCACAGCCATTCCAGACCTTTTACATGTCAAGCCATGGACGGCACCCAGCAGCACCATTTATTGGTCGGATGGGTTGGGGGGGGGGGAATTAGCCGGGATAGTAGAGTTTAAAATGATGTTTTTTTTAGGGCAGTTTTGAAGGCCTGTGTGATCAAAATATTTAGGATGTGTAGCCGGAGGGAATTCCACTGTTTGAAGGTGCAGAATTAGAAAGATCATTTTTAGTTTGTGTCTTGGAAACGGAATGAATACGCGTGTCTGCAGAGGAGTGGAGCTATTGAAGGGGTGAATAGACAGAAATAAGTTCCGTTAGATAGGAAGGGCAGGAATCCGAGAAAAAAAGTGTTACAGAGAATAGAAAGCGTGTAACCAATGCGTGCCTGTATGGTTCTGGAAGGTCGTGCGTTTAAAAGTTTAATGGAAGGAGTTTCATAGTTTTAGGAAAAAAAATACAAATTGTCCAGAAAATCTAATTTTTTGTATGTTAAATTAGCTCGTGAAGCAAACATTCCTTTCAATTATTAATATAATATTACATGTTTAAAATTGACATTCGTTAAACATTTTAAAAAAATAAAGCTCCTGGGGGACAGCTGATGTAATTTTTAGAATATGTTGGTCAAATATACAAAGAAACACGTTTAAAATTTAAGGAAACAAATTTTGGTTGGACCATCATTTTTTTAACTGTTGGTCTAAAGTTATATAATATTATATACATCGCTAATTGGCAACCAGCTTTTAAGCATGTACCTTATGTAACATCTGTTTATTATATTTTTCAGAGGTTAAAAGGCCACAAGGGAAAGAGAGCTACAACTTTATGTTGCTTGGGAAAACAGGCGCAGGGAAAAGTTCCACAGGAAATACTTTGCTAGGTCGTCAATGTTTTAGGATTTCACATTCTTTTACATCATGTTCAGAAATATCAGGGAAAGAATGTAATGAGTTTAGCAACTATATATTTAAGGTTGTAGACACACCTGGTATCCATGACATGAATACTAGTAAGTATGAAATATTAAAGAATATCAGCGAGGGAATAAGCCTAATTCCCGAGGGATTCAATGCTTTTTTATTTGTACTGAAACTTGGTGAGAGAGCAACAAGGGAGCTCACTGAAACAATCAATATTTTAAAAGCCTTATTTGGGGACTCACAGTTCCAGAAGTCCTGCATTATCGGTTTAACTTATGGCGATTGTTCTGACGATATCAATAACGACAATATTCAAGAGTGGTGCAAAAATGAAGACAATATCAAAGTCGGCTCTGTATTTGGGACATTGTTGAGAGAATGTGATTATAGAGTTGTCTTATTTTACAATAGACATGCGGATAAACGCGAGGAGAGTGTCAGCAAACTTTTGAGTTATGTCAACCCACAAGCCCCTCGTTACACCAACGAACACTTTCAAAAGTGCGCCGATGCTAGGGACGCCTATATGACCAGTTTGGGTCTTCCCGAACAAAGAGCTAAAAAAAGTTGCATTGTGCAATGATGGCAAAGAAAGAAGTCAAACTGAAAGGCACCAACTCAAAGTTCATTTGTGTTGCTTTAAACTGTTTCGGCAACAATCCACTAGAGGTTGGCTACGGTGCAAGAGTCGCAGATCGTTTATTAGGTTTTACAAATTTCCTTATCCGCTGTTGGATTCTGATGTTTGAAGTATTTTAACTATAAACAGCGGTACTGGTTTATATAATAAATACGGATTATATAAATACCGGTACACGATTATTTGCTTTATATGGATTATATAAATCCACTGATGATGATGGATTATATAAACAGTAGTACTCATTTATACGCTTGAAATTTAAAAAGAGGAGAAAATGAGATTCCCTCTAACTCGCTTAGTTGATTGGAATTTAATGATTAGAAACATGATTTTTAGTTGGCTTTAAATTTATAATTTTTTTTAATGTTACAGATGTGAATATATAGCTAAGGCGTTTTTCTCATGTGTGCATAATACAACCCAGAGGTGTGAAAGGCATTAGGAATGGTGGATATTGAGAATTTTTTTAAACGCTGGAACCAACAAAAATTTAAAACAAAAATTTAAAATTAAAAAGATTATCAAATTATGTATACTACATATTCGATTTTATAAAATAACAGCTGATTGCATGTTTATTTTGTTTGAATGCTATGTATAGATCTCCCGTCTGCTTCATTCTGAATATATAAAAATATATATATATATATATATATATATATATATATATATATATATATATATATATGTGTGTGTGTGTGTGTGAATATATATATATATATATATATATATATATATATATATATATATATATATATATATATGTGTGTGTGTGTGTGTGTGTATAATTTTTTAATGAAAGTTCAGAAATCTGAAATATTTAAAACAAAGTATTTTATCATAAATCTCCAGCCATCTACAATGTGGAAAGAAAATCAGGCACATTGACATGTTTTAACGCAGCAGTAGATGATTTTGTAGTAAATTTTGTTTACGCAAATGTCTACCGTCGCATCAAAGAAAACGTGGAGATCACAAATAAAAAAATAATGTGCACTTAATTCTATTTGTTATTCCTCTCTAATCATTGTATAATTAGTCCCTCCTTATATTTAAATCTTGTACATAGTATTTTAATTCTGTCTTCAAAAGCGCTGTAAGTTAATAAAGAAAACCGTGTTTTTGTTTTGTTTTTAATCTTTTGAACGTGTTAAAATATGTATATGCATTCGAGTCCTGTTGAAATTTTTGGGAAGCTCTAAGATATAAAGACGACACGATTGCCCATAGAGTAGAAGAGAAGGAGGAGACTGTCGCGCATTGAGTAGAAAAAAAATGAGATCGGTAGAGGGAGTGTCAAACATATCAGGAAAAAACATGGTAAGTATATAAATTATGACCTTTATTTTTACCTTATAGAATCAACGTATGCACCCACTTTATAATGTATGCATTCTACATTGAAATGAATTCTGTTGTACTCATAACACACAAGCCGCCCGTAATTTGTTCACTTTAAAAAAAACAACATAATGTTTAATGAATGACGAATAGGGACACAAAATATATTTGAAAATGTGGAGTTTAATAGACATGTCACCGTTGAGAGGAATTAAATAGAGAACAAAGGTTGAATAAAGTTTACTGTTTCATTTTTTTATCCCTGCGAAACTGATCAACAAAATTTTGTTGAACAATTAAATAGTTTTAAAAGTGTGTAAAATTTACCATTTAAAAAATAGAGTTTCCTTTCATTCTCAAACTTTGCTAATCTAAGAATGAAATCGATCACGCGAGACATTTCTAGAACATTCTTCTCTTTTACTTCGTATACGGGACTACGTATTTCGTCTGAGCTAGTAACTGCTTATTTGATCTATCTATCTATCTATCTATCTATCTATCTATCTATCTATCTATCTATCTATCTATCTATCTATCTATCTATCTATCTATCTATCTATCTATCTATCTATCTATCTATCTATCTATCTATCTATCTATATATATATATATCTATCTATCTATTTATCTATATATCTGTCTGTCTGTCTATCTATCTATCTATCACCTATCTATATATATATCTCTCTATATATATAGAGAGTGAGAGAGAGAGAGAGAGAGAGAGAGAGAGAGAGAGAGATTTTATTGATGTCCTCTTCAGCATACCCTTGATGTCACGGTACACTACCAGACTGTAGTTATACATTTCAGCTGCAGCCTGGATTTCACATTGTTGTCAGCATATGTCGTACGGAGGGGACATATGAGCGTGGTATTCCGCCATGGTTCAGTAGCATGGTTCAGTAGATGTTGCAAGACGGACCCATTGTGTGCCCAAAGAACCGTTGTCAGGTGATAGAAATGTGATGCACGACATTGGTCAGCAAGCGGCAGAGATCCGCACATAAAGGAGTCCCCCCTTACAGGCACAACACGGTGAGGTACCATGATGACGTCAACTGCAATAAGCTCCATGCATCTTGTCCATTTACTGATAATTTACTATAACGTTTTGGGAAAAAAAAAGCAGTTAGTGTCAGCTTCCGTAAATAAATATAGCAGATATCATTCTATGATGAAGCTCCATACGAAAAAAATGGTATTTATAAATTTCACTTCTTAGTGTACCTATAGAGTGCAGAGATTCCCAAAAAATGGTCTAAATTGATCACCAGGGGTCGACGACAACTTGCAAGAGGGTCCATGTCAGCGAAAAACAAAAATCGGAGGTCCATGAAATGAACATGCGGGTCAACGATAGTGGATCTCAAGCAAGCAGGTCGTGACTTCTATAATGGCAATCCATGAATGGAATAATCCACACACACAGATAGTACCTATTTGCTTAAATAATATTACCTTATAATATAAAGACATATATCTTCCTACATAAATTATAAAATGTACCTATGAAGTAAAAATTTAAAAAACACAAATGTTCATGAAACATGATGAAGAATCAGATTAAAATTTAAGTCATTAGGTATATTTTCTGATATATGAAGCTGTTTAAGAATTATTATAAACCAGCTGTTTCCCCGCAGTTACGCCTGCGTAAGTTTTTATTTTCTCTGAGTGCAAGGTTTTATTTTGTTTAAAAAAAAAATGTAAAAAATATTCTTCCGCAGTAAATTGTCGCCTGTGTCAACTCTTTAGCTAGCTAGACCTCCAACTTTATCGGCGCACAAGATTACGGAGATTTTTTTGCTTGGTTTTTACGTGAAGTTTCTGGAGGCTAAAGATAAAATCTTAAAAGAAAATTTAATGAAGTGTTAAACAGACATTGCCTATTTAACAGATTTTAATTTACTCAACTTAATTTGGTTAACTTGTAGTTACAATCTGAAAGTCTAAATTTGATTAAAACAAAGTCTATAATTTCACCGTTTCTTGCCAGAATTAATCTAATGAAGCAAAACATTGGGCGGTGCGAATTTTCCCAGTTCCCCAATTTGTCAAAGACAATCTGCCAGGAAGACGACATTTCAAACTACGTTCAACATTTAAATGACCTCTCTTCAGATTTTGAAACTAGGTTTGAGGATGTTCTGACTATGGTGATACCACAGTTGATAATCAATCCATATGGTGACATTGAAGAAACCGATGTCATATTACAAGCGGAGCTGATCGGAATAAGCACTAACGAAGACCTTATGGTACAGCTTAGAAACGGGTAGCGGTAATTCTGGTTTCCAAAAGACAGACCTGTTACGTGTCCTGTATTATGGGATATCGCGAGAAAGTTTGTAATTGCTTTTTCCATCCTCATACCCAGTGGAAAGGGGTTTCAGTGCAGTTACTGTTCTCATAACAAAAAAATAAGAAACAAACTGGACACCATTAACCGAAGAGATTTGGGATTAAACCGAACTTAATTGCCGCCAAATGGTGAACTAAAAGATCAGGTTCATCCCTCACACTAAAAGCATTTATTTTGTGCGTATTTATTTTATGTAAAAAAAAAAAAAAGTAAATTTTTATTTGTTTCGTCTTAATTTGAATTTAATTAATAAATGTATATAACTTAACATGTTTTTGTTAAAGTTTTTCACAATTCACTACCGTTATAAATTTAAATCTTTCAAAGGGAGTAGCACTACACTTGCTGTTAAAAATACATTTGAAGGTAATGAATTTTCAAAAAATCAATCTTAGGTAACCAGAGAGTCTACCCAAAACCAAAAAAAAAACATGGCAAGTGGTCTACGGGACAAAAAAGTTTGGGGACCTCTACTATAGAGTATAAAAGGCGATACAAGAGAACCAATTTTATATTTAAGACCTTTTTTAAGACGTGTCTGTGTGTGTCTAGGTTATATGAGGAATTTTCCGTGCAAAAAGTCACATTTATATCGTTGTTTGTTCACGAAACTGTTACTAGATGGGGTAGCGACTTCTCAGCTGGATGCCTTTTCCCCCTAGCAAGATCCCGTTCCTTCGATGGGATCACCTTGCCGATGTTATCCTGTTCCCCCGATGAAATAATAACGGATATTTTTAAACACTTGGCCCAAGATCCATCATAACGTTGAAGCGTATACTGTAACTTAAAACTTCCAAGTCGTGCTTAAAAAAATTATCTTTAATTCCTATTCCATAACATTCCAGGCGACTCATTCAAAGTTAATGAAACCTAATATACATGATAACAGCATTTAAATCAGAGTTGACCTAAGAGTCCTCAAAACTTTAACATAGACACGTGTTTAAACAGTACGTTGACAGGCTGTGAAAGGAGATAGAAAAAGGAGGGTTAGGGGCATTGAAATGTTTTTCCCAGGAAAAAAACCGTGGCGAGTTATCAAAATTAGCCCTAGATGGATTTAGGGGGGGGGGGGNGGGGGGTGATGTGTGTGGGGGGGTGATGTGTGTGGGGGGTTGATGTGTGTGGGGGGGTGATGTGTGTGGGGGGGTGATGTGAACGGTAATGCTCAGTGTGATAATGTATAACATTACTAGGCCTTATGTTTACAAGTCGTCCCCCCCCACACACCACAAGCACCACCCGTTAAGATTGATATCACACCTGCATTTCAGTTATGATGCATTAATAATTGAGCACAATGGCAAACAGGCGACGCAATGGGGCGTATCGCCTCCACGCATGAGACGGAATCACGTGATCACATCCTTGTGCTATTCTACCCACCACATTATATTGTATTCATACGATGATTCGAAGGTTCCCCAGCCCGCCCCGCTGACCTAATATATAACCACCAACTGTTAACAACAAGAGAAAAGGTTCTAATCACCTTTTAAATCTCATCTCAAATATTCTATCTTATGGCCCTCCCTGGAGAGATGCACTGACGCCATGGCAGCGGGAGAGCCCTTCGTCCAGAAGATATTGTTTGATACAGTTCTAACTAGGACTTTTGAGAGAGCAAGTTCATGTAAAATATAAAGACCTGAGGGTGGAACCCCCTCCCCTTTGTCCACCCTTTGTACGCCCCTGTCACTGCCCACCCGAATATCGCCAATGCCCCACAGAATATATTTTCTGAAAGAAACACTGATCTCTGTAACTGTAAGAAAGTATAATGTGCCATATTGTACAGACTACAGGCCGCCCTATTTACCTTGTAGTAAATACGTTTTGTTTTAAATTATAGTGTACACAGTTTGCTCATGGGGCGCATTTGACTTTCTCTGGAGGGGAGCAGTGCCCTCCCCAGCCACCCATAGACATCTCAAAGAATTACTGATGACGATGACCAGTGGCGATTGAAAAAAAATAACCTTCTGGACAACCCGTTGCTATATTCACAAAACCTTGAACAATAAAGTGTATTTACCGCCCTAGGTCATAATGTCAATTATTCACCACAACCTAATGCCTCGGTGTCCCAATGTGCTACTGGAACTTCCATTTGTGTGTGTGTCTAAATAGATTAGGTTTAACTAACACAAGAATGAAGAAATCATTCGTAATTTGAGATACCTTGGTCCAGACATCCCCCGTCGTCTGTACTAGATTAGTGCAACACATTTCTCTCATGCAATTCGGGTTTTGAACTCATGATGAATCATTGCAGCACTATTCAAAACTTCCTATTTAAAGGTTTGCCCTTGACTTTAAATCAAACTCACCCTTCAACATATGTTCAACCCCTGCCAAGGACTTACTTTGTGGTAGGGTAAGTCCTCCAATTTCAGCAGATTGCTGCAAGAAGATATTAATTTCACTAGAAACACCCCCTCACTCACGTAAAACTCTTGCCTTTCATAAATCCATCCGACCCCATTGACATATCAATTTATTTCAACTCACCACCTCACCTTTACCCTACCTTCATCATCACCATCGCCACTAATACCACCACCACCATCGACATCACCATTCCTTAACTCCAAACCTCCCACCATGCCGCCTACCACAGTATCTGCAAATCTCTCAGTGTTACACCGAGGTTACTCAAACTGTTCTAATGTCATAGGCATCCTGAAGTCCCTCACAACACGATGTAATATTTATTAAGTAAATTTGCTACTAAACTTCATAGAATATAATGGGAAAATACATAAACTGGTTGAAGTTCTTTAAATAGCTGTCATTGAAAAATAAAAGTCATTGAAACAAAAAAAATGTTAGAATCGCTGTTCTTAGTGCAGAATGTTTCGCGTGACCAGATTCAACCACCAATCTCTCCAGCATTCACCCGTCATTTCTTACATTAGATGAAATTGTAGAACAAGATATGGTACAGCTAGAATCAAAAGACAGGACACTAAGATGTGAACGTTTCGGCCTTTGAGCCTTCTTCGGCGAACAGGACAAGTGAAAATACGACAAGAAACCGAAGGCACTTGTTACGCACGTGCTTCTAGTGTGAGAAATTAATCTCCTATTTTGAATTTATGGCTCGTTTAAACAGTGCACAACAAAGGACGACACCACAGAGAAATCTAACTGCATAAATATGACACCCAAAACAGTACCAATTACAAATAATAAGATTTAATTTAGTAATAATACAATTACAAACAAAAGAAATATCATTACAAATCATCAACTTACAGTATGGTACATCTTGTACCGGTACACAGTTAGTACAATGTGCCAATGATAATGATGGATGATCAACTCGAATGAACACGTGTAAGTACACAAAGAATAATACACGTCTCGTGAAGTTAAAAATATCTCTCAATCTCCGTCTCCATCTGAGCCTGTCAATCCCTTTCATATATATGTGGGTCTACCGACACGTCTAGAAACGCCCTTACTTTTCTAATACAATCGAGAACCTTCGACAAGATACTAGTAGACATACTAACCATGTTTAATTGGAGGTCGGTAGTAAACAAGATGCATCAAAGAGATTTAACCACGGCCACAACAAACGTTACTGTCTGCTAGGAGTCTAATGCGGGGTCAAAGAAAGTTCACGCACGTGGAAAAAAGTGTACTACATAACACACAGAAAACACTTTAGAGATCACATTTGTTGATTCCAGACGTAGGATTACAGGAAGTGAAAGAATAGACATATTGGTACTGCGAAAAATAAGGTCCAGACTCTTAACGGACCAAATTCTTAAGGGATACATAATTTTTATAAGGAATAAGAAAAAAAGAAGAAATTCCGGGAAATTGAGAAACATTAGTAGAAGACCATTCAATTTATACCATAAGGAGATATTGTGCCGACAAAATAAATACATTTGTTTTCCATTTGAACTCTCTCTGGTGTGTTTTTACAGAAAATCAGAGCCATGATGGATAAATCAAATGCACCTTTATATTCCTCTCTGTGTAAATGTGAAGAGAACTTTTACCTTTATCCATATCCCGAAGATGTTCAAGGAACATATCTGCTAATCATCTCTCAGTTGCGCCTATTTAATTAGATTGGCATCTGCGGAAGACAATTGCATACATCAGATTACGACTAACGCATATGAAACTCTCTATAATGCTAAAGGTACCTTTAGGGGTTTAAACTAAAAGTATAACGTTCAGCTTATAATGTATCTCAACAGATGGAAAGAAATATGGCTTATCAGATGCCTATTACTTCCGATATTTGATAAATATAGAATATATTAAATTGTGTATGATTGTATGCAAAGGATTCTATCATCCAACGGAGGTTATTCACAATCATTTTATTTGATGAATGACTTTTTAGAGGAAAAAAAATAAGGCTGCGTCTATAGATACCCGGGTAACTATAATCGCCAATTCGCACCCAGAGTGGCTCCTTACAGATTAAATGGCCTCGGAGCCTGGTGTGATAACAATAATAGTAGAGAATTAATTAATTTTTTAAAATTTTTCTCCTTGTTATTTCATAGATTTATAGTTTTATTCTATTCTTTATTTTTTATTTTTGCTTTGTTAATTGAAGATGATTTAGATACATTTATTGTTTTCATTTGAATTTTAGAAAAGTAATTAATTATATAAATTTAATTATTATGTGTACCGGTGTTGTTTAAGTTAAAAGATTTAATCACATATGAATTAATTAGGTATTCTAAATAATGAAAATGTCATTCATAATGAAATAATTTCAACTATTCCTCTAGAGAGCTTGGCTTAGTCAGAACAAAACCACCAAAATTTTAAACTTTTCCCCTGGCACTGGGAGTCATACATGCGGACACTGACTGTTTTTCCTGATATCTCAAATCTCCTTTCAACAACTTTTCTCATTTGACTTGACCTAATTCACAAGGTAGTTGCAATGAACATCTTACAGTTAGAGGATTGTATAAAGTATGAGAAAGAGACCTAGTTTTGGAGGACTCGTCTTTTTTTTTTTTTTTTACCATATCTTTCTACGGGGTCTAACACTCTGGGACATATATAAAATTTAAAAAAAAAAAAAAAACCAACCTTAACTGACTTGAGAACATTTTTGTTTGGTTGTTAGTTATTTGAGTTGTGTACTCAAGTAATCCATAAAATAAATTAGGGGCCAGTAAGGAGTAGGCAGCCAATAAACTCATTCAATTTGGTCACATCATTCCTTTGCCATTTGTCTCCTTTTACTTTCTCACATTCCTTGTTGGTACCCGTACAGTTAACTATTTTTTGTATCATTTCTTCATTTAAGTACAGATGTAATGATTGAGTGGGAGCAAATATATGTGATCTGTGAAGGGAGTTTGGTTTCAACGCAACTAAGTCATGCCACATTGAAAATAAAATACTGATAACCCAAATAAATAGAGCCATTGAAAAAAATATAGTACATACAAACCATACACAAACAGAAAGACATAAATCCACTTAAGTTTATTTTTAAAAAATTTGTTTTGACTTCTATTGCAAAAAAAATTAACAAGCCAATTTTGACTTTTACGCAAAATGAATAAAGACAAATTTGTATTGCATTGTATTGTAACTTACTGTACTGTATTTTAAATGAAACTTGGCATACACATTAAGAATAACATTGACATAAAGTTTAAAGAAGCTTATAACACAGCAGTTATTGGAAGTGTTACAAATGGCATGTATGTGGGGGGTCACATAAATATTCGAGAACTCTTCAGGAGTAGCAAATGTAAAAACTTATAAAACTTTTCTGGTTGGATATACCCGGTATAAAAAAAATAGCCCCTTGAATTTTGTAAAGAATACCAATGAAATGAAACATGCAATGTTTGAAGGCTGTAGCTAGAATACTTTTCCTCCCAATTCATTTGGCGTTCCTAAAAAATCCGGAAAATGCAAAATTAAGAAAAATGAAAAAAAAGTATAAAATTGTGTTTTTTTTAAATTAGAGGGCTGCATGAACGATATAGGATGCATACACCATGTACATATATCATTCATGAATTAAAAAACAATTAGAAAACTAAGACAGAAAAGATAGAAAAAAAAATTAACACACGAACGTAATAAAAAAAATACATAAATAAAAAAAGTTCTTAAAAATTTTCCTTTGAGATATTTGTTTAAAAACTACCCATCATTAAGTAGAGAATGTCAATATTAATAAGCATGCAAAGTTTCAATTACGTAGTTTCAAACTATTCCTCCTGATTCATCAATTGACGTCAGAAAAAAAAATGAAAATGCTATTTCGATAAAAGCTGAAAAAGACACTGACAAATGCTTATTAAAAAAAATTAAAGGTTACTTGAACAACATTGGATAAATAAATCATGTACACATTCCACTCGTTAATTTAAAAAAAAAAACAATTTAAGTATATAGATATAATTGATAGAATATAAATGAATGCATTTTCCCAACAAACCACTAGCCTCGAGCCTAATAAAAATAATAAGATCATAAAAACTTCGGAATTTTGTTTATGAGACATGTAATTTAAAAAAAAAAAAAAACATCAATCATTATGTAGAGCATATAATAGAAAAAAACCTTGCAAATTTTTAAGCATGTTGTAATAATACTTTTCCTCATAATACATTTGACGTCAGAGATTAATGGAAAATTCTAAGTGGACCACTTTAAAAAGAGAAAAAAATTCAATTAAGCAATATTAGAAATATAGGAGTCAAATAAAATGAAATTTAAAGCATATCAATGTGAAATTATCATAAAAGATACGAATTTTCTAGATATTTTTACAAATATTAAACAATATTGTAGAACATGCTAATGTTTTTTAATAAGAAATCAATAGACTCGGTTTAGGTAACAAAAATCTGGCCAAGAAATATAAAAAAAGGGTTATTTACACATTTTTGTAAAATAATTTTCAGCACATTAAAAACATTTACATATTTATTAAATTAGCTGAAATCTTTCGGAACCAATCATTGCGAATTAGCAGTGAAAATAAATTTACAAGAACAAGTCGAGAATGACGATTATCTCAGTAAGGCCCATCTCAGTAAGGCCTTTTCAAAACCAGTTGTTGGGTTCAGCTGTCTATGTTCACTTCTCTGCGTGTTAACTTGTCCGTTGGTTCACAGGTCCTGTGTTTGGACGTGTTATGGTGAGTTGTGGGTTTACTTGTCCTGCGTTCACTTGCGCGGCCACCACAACGGACACAAACCATAAAGTTTGTGCAGCATTAACGATCAGAAATCTGCTTAAAGAAAACTGCGTTGCTGCCCACAGCCTTACAAAACAGAAACATGGCAAGGCCGTGGAGGCCACGTCGCTCGAGCTATGCTGACGTATTACTTTAGTGTATCAGAGAATGACTTTGGTAATCAACAGACCAGACCAGGGAAACGGCGCATGGGCAAAAAAAGGTGTGAAGCGAGAGACTCGGCTACGTCATAGAATTTCACCAACAACAGAGAGCGACCAATTTCCAAGCGTTGGTGATGTGTCACGTGTCCTCATAATGAGCAGATCTGGGAAACGTTACGAGCGGACCAGAGGTTATGTTGCGATATGTTCACTAGAAAGTTGTGCCACCCACTACCACTAAGTTTAAAAAAAAAAAAAAAAAAAAAAAACTCTTCAGCTCGCCGAAAATGCCGCCCCTCATTATAAATTTAAACAAAAGTGGCACCTGTGTGGACCACCCCCTCCACAGCCCCCTTCCTATGCAAGTGGATTGACTTTTTCTCGACAATAGTGAGTCATAGTAGGCAAATAAGCTATTTAAATGGTCTGTGGTTGGTCAGCTCTAATTTTATAGATGGAAATTAATTATTTAGATGCCACCTAAGTTGACTCTGGTTTGTGGTGAGTAAAATGAGAGGCAGTGTTAGTGATTTTATGTATCTGGATGGAACCAAGTTGCTTTGTTGGTCATCTGTTTGCAATGGTGTTTATTTCCCTACCTACATAATTATATTTCAATACTTTCCCACTTTTTGCCTCTTAGTCTTAGTAAATCACCAGCTATTTAATTGAGAAAGAAATCGAAACTGTCACAAATTTTAAGAAAGGAAATTGACAATTTTAGTTAAAGTTTTAACAAACATTTCCCACATAATCCCCGCCCTCAAAATTCTAGCCGCGTTACGCCCGTAATGGATGCACAACCGTGCAAAGGAAAAGCACCGCCCTGGGCGAATGCGCCCCCTGACATTGAGTTCCCTTGCGAGTACCACCTTTACATTGCTGTGCATGGATTCAGTGGGCTAGAAAGAAATATCAGACAAAGTAGATAGATCTATAAAATTTTTGAAAAATTATTTAAATCTAAATATATCCAATTGGGCAACTTTTATAACGTATCTTTGAGACAGAAGAGTTCTCCTTGTCTTCCCACAATGGCGTCATTTATGACAAAAGACTCATGAAATGTAGGCTACTTTTTTTTTATCTTGTTCAATTTTGTTAAATGGTTATTGTACATGAACAAAAAGACGCTATTTTAGGCCTTTAGTTCCATCAGGTAAAGAGGAAGTTTTAATTTTATATCACTAGAAATAATTAATCGCGCTTAAATTTCATTGCCTTTGACTTTGATTAGACTAGAAAATTTAAACTTTTTGTAAAAATAAACCAATTGCATAGTTGAATAAAGCTAATTCTTTTAAAGAATTATAGCACCAAAATCATATTTTTAGCTGTTGTAGTTTTAAAGTTATGAATTTTAAAGTAGACTTAATTTTTCCTTTTTTAACATGGACCACATCTCCATTTTCTGGTACCCAATTCCGCTGTTGGCATCACGAGCTATATAACTCTTGTCCTTGTTTTAATGATAACTTTATTTTCAGAACTAATGCTATATTTAAAAAATAATTTTAATAATGTTAACAATTATAGATAAATTGTAGCTTATCTAACTATGCACTATTTATATCAGTAAATTTAATATAATGTATTAATATATTGCTTTCCTGTTTACCAAATCTTCAGCGTCAATTATACAGGTAAATGCTATATAGTCTATGTAAGGCAATGCACCCCCTAAAATATAGTTTGGTATCTACTTATTTTGAACTTTCAACTTTGGCACATGACTAATTAACTAAAGCTTACCCTGACCAATGGATTTAATAGTTTTTGCACACGACAAACTCTTATGAATGAAACTTGAGGTAGTCGGTAGTACTACGGCATAGCATTATGCAAATGGCTGTGGTTTCCCATGACTTTTTGCACACGGTCAATTCTAATCGCTAATAATATGGACTCAACCCGGTTTTTAAAGCTCAAATTTAAAAATGTTTTCAAAATGCATTCTGAAACACAAGTTATAAAATATTTTGATGTATATAGAGATAATAATGAATATTTCCTAAGCTAAGTATCGGCTTTTTCCGCCATTTAAAAGGGGGCGAGATCACTAATCCAAAATGGCCTGTGCGACCTTTGCTTAATGAGGTCAACGTTGAGAATTGTGAAAGTGTTTCATGAGCTATCTCAATGAAATTTTGCACACGTGTACTTCAACAAATTATGCAGGCCTACTTTTAATATTAAAGACCTACTTTTAATATTTAGACCGAATTTTTTAATGCGAAGATGCCTTATATTGACATACGATTTTCCTCATTTAAAGTTGAGATAAAGAACAAATTAACTCAATGGGAATGTAGTTCAACATTTCTCCTAACGTTAATTCAATAACTACAGCAACAGCAGTTAATGGCATTGACCAGATGAGCTTGTGTAGATTGGTTATGTTAATGTATGCATTTATGTTGTAGTTAGTTGGACAAATTTAATACATTTCTTTTGTTTTAAATTATCATCTAAATGGTTTATCATAATAACTTCAGTACTAGTTTATAATTTTTTTTTTGTCTTTCAGTTCCAATACAAGCTAAGAAGCAGTCAGAAAGATGATGCTGACCTGATTGTTGGATCTCAGGCAAAGACCATGCTGCAAAACAAAGAAAAGTACAGCCCCAGAGACAAGG
>CAXITT010000065.1:809258-845083 GCA_964033795.1 Lymnaea stagnalis
TATATTTTTGTTGACATCCCTTTACCAAGTTTATGGAAATCATTCCTGATTTATGTATTAAAATGAACAGAACGCTCATTTGTAGTACACTGCATTAGATTTTAAAAATTATATTGAGTACAATTATGTCTACTTTTTATATACTGGTACTCTAATTTAAACGGTAAAAGATAATATTTTAGGGAGTGGTAATCTCCTTTTTAAAAATAACTTCCAGATAAAACACCTGATTTAAAAGATACAAATACAAGTTCAATCACAGATTTCACAAGAACTCAGAAACAAATTGGTATAAATTTTATTAACAAATAAGCAGTGCTGAATGAAGTTATCAATAAGCACTACCATTAGTTGCAGTATTTGCATATTTGAAAATAGGATGTCACAATCATCTTTGACAATAGAAATCTTGTCATTTCATCGTTTCTCAAGTTAGGGTATTGTAAATGTGGCTCTAGTGTATTTAATAATTTCTGGAGAAAAAAAAAAGATGCATTTTATTTATTACTCATAAAATATATAAAATATATACATTATAAAGTTATCACACAAACACTCATTTTAAAGCATAAACATTTATATTTCCCAGTTATCATATGTAACATTTATAATGTAATGTTACTTGGAAACGTGAGCTAATGTATTTTATTTCTTCAGTGCAAGTGATGATTTGCCAATGTAACTATCTCATTCACCTTTACAAACGACGGTCTCTTTCTCTGCCAAGAAGTAATAAGGTCCAATGAAAATTACACAGTGCTTAATTAAGTTTATTTGATAAATACATTACATGGTTCCTTGACATCAGAATTGTTCGAACATTTATAGTGTAATATGAAGAATATATCCATACACTTGAAAAAGCTTGAAAAAGACAAACATCATGGCCCAAGACACTCGACCTCCACCTAACATAAAAATCGATAATGAAAACTTGGAGGTTGTGGACAGCTTCACCTACTTGGGGTCCAAGGTCTCCAATACACTGTCCATTGAAGAAGAAATTAACAGCAGAATCGGCAAGGCAGCTGCCACAATGGCTAAACTAAATAAACGGGTCTGGCAAAACACCAAGCTAACGGAGAAAACCAAACTGTGCGTCTATCGAGCTTGTGTCATCAGTACACTACTATACGGGAGCGAGACATGGACCACCTATACATCCCAAGAGCGCAAGCTTAATAGCTTCCATATGAGATGCCTGTTTCGCATCCTTGGTATTAAATGTCAAGAAAAAGTGACTAATAGTGAGGTCCTAATGCGTGCGAATACCCAAAGCATGTTCACAATCCTTAGTGAAAGACGCCTGAGATGGCTAGGTCATGTTAAAATAATGAGTTCCGGCCGCATTCCAAAAGACCTCCTATATGGTGAACTTGCTTCGGAAAGAGGAAAACAGGTTGCCCACGTCTGTGATTTAAAGATGTCTGTCAAACGGACATGAAAGCAGCCAAAATACATACAAGTGACTGGGAGTGTAAGGCAGAAGACCGATCTACGTAGCGCACAGTTGTCAAAGAGGGCGTCATGGTAGCCGAGGAGCGAAGAATGGAAGAGGCTGCAGACAGAAGAGCTCGGAAAAAGGCCAAAACATTTAGAAGCACGGAACTCGTGTGTAAAAATTGTGGTAAAGACTGTCACTCAAGGATAGGACTGCACAGCCACTCGAGAAAATGCAACCCAACCCACCGGTGATGCACCATCGTCTCACGAGACGGAAGTATGCCGATATCCATACACTTACAAAAATATATCTAATAATTAATTAATTAAATCCATCTGAAAAATACAACATGTCAACCTTCTCCATTAAAATTATGTCGTTCACTCCCTTCACTCAAGAAAAAATAAATTCTCCATACACTATAAAAATTAGTTCCTTTTTTCTAGTGTTTCTATTCTTTTCCTTCAAATCAGATTGCCTTTGTGCCGTGAGAGCAAATGTTAGTGTCCTGTGAAAAAATCCATGTCATATGAATAAGTAACATGGTCTGTTACACACATTACTGATACTAAAACAATAAATATAGAATAACTATAGTATGGTATGTCAATCCACATTAGTTCAATATGTTTTATGTTTTTGTCATTTTCTTTATACTCAATTTGTTATGACCAAAAATCAGCAACAATGCTGTTTTTGCCTTTTATTGATTTTATTTCAATTGATAGAGTATTGAAGACTAGCTGTTGATCTTGTTATTGGCTATTCTCTTTTTGTTTAGTGCCATTAATGGTTTATGATCTGTTAAGAGACTTAAGAATTTGATCAAATTTTGAACAAAATCTCAGCAAAGAAACCACACACAAAATAGTGCCTTCATTCTAAAATTTGACGCATATTGAAGAAATTTGACAGGTATTTGATCGTGTGACCTGAGCATTACCCTGTCATTGCATATTAATGTATTTACAGTTATTGATGTTGTCAAAATCTAAAATAAATTTAAATATTAACTTAAATTTAAATTACATCACAAGGCAATGTTTCAACTTGTGCATTCATTTGGAACATCACTGGACAATTATTCAACTTGTGCTTTCATTTAAAAACCTCACTAGACAAAGATTCAATTTGTGCATTCATTTCCAACATCACAGGAAAATTGAATAGCACAAACCACTAGAGTCACATAACTAGACAAGGGACTAACAAACAAATCATTAGTTACACATGACAAGACCTTTGACTATTAATCAAATAACTAGTGGCACATCACTGTAAAAGTTACTAACAAACAAATACTACAGACATGTGTCTAAGGCTGGAAAGCTTAACAATCAAATCATATTTATTACAACACTACACTAATAAAGAATGTACTAAGAACTATAATAGTTTTTAGTGAATGGACAAGAGGTGGCTTTGACTGAATGATT
This sequence comes from Lymnaea stagnalis, assembly GCA_964033795.1. Lineage (NCBI taxonomy): Eukaryota > Metazoa > Mollusca > Gastropoda > Lymnaeidae > Lymnaea > Lymnaea stagnalis. Next base: position 812,139 of record CAXITT010000065.1, read on the forward strand.
GATTTAACAAAAGCACAAGAGTAGTAAATTTGAATTTTTTTGATGATTATGATAAGAAGATTTTCACCTATAACAAGTAATAAGGGGTGGCGAATTTAAAAAACAAAAGTAGGATGGGGAGGGATGTCCCATTGAAGCCATTAAATACTTTAAAAAATATTCTAGCTTCAAAAGATTGCTATAGTATATATGACTATTTAAAACAATTTTCAAAGAACAAATAAAAAAGTCCCACTAAACATGACATTATTTAACACCAAAAACAGTTTGTTCCAATTAAAAGTTTATGTTCACAATGTGCTTTCGATTCACCAAGATGATCCTTAAGGTAAAAAGAAATCCCAGTGTCAGGGGATAGAAGAACCAAGTGGAGCATAACATAAGTATAACTCTAGAATTATCAATTTTACCATTATCAGAATGTTTGAATTTGAACTTTCTAGGTGAGCTCTTTTGAATGATAGCCGGCAAGGTTGAGTAATATGTTCCCAAATCGAAGGTTCTTAATTTTTATTAGTGCTAACAAGTATAAAGTAAATGACCTTACTAGTAAGGTTTAAAAATAATTTAACACTCATAGGGTATAAATCTCTGTTACCATAAATTTCATATCAGTTTATAAATATTAAAAATAGTAAGTATTTTTAATATTTTCTTGATAAAAAATAAAACATGCTTTAAAATCAAATTTACAACAAACAAATTGAATTTATTATAGTAATAATGAACAGGGTATCCCAGAAGAATTCTCTTTATAAGTATAAAAGTCATTTTGACTTCTTCTAATAAAATGTATACTAAAAAGTATTTTAAATATTAAAAAAGAATAAAATTATTTCAGAAAAGTAACAGGTATAGCTTAAGAATTTAGTGTTAATTTACTAACACCGATAACATTAAAGTCTGAAATAGAGATACTTTTACCGCTCAATTTTGCAAATTTACGGTCAAAGGGAAGCAACCATTAAAATAAACAATTGTTTTAAAGACGACATCGATAACTTCCCATTGATTATTTTGGTAATTTTATTTCGCTTCAAGAAAGTTAACTCTTGTGACCTTGGTTAAATATCGTATTAACTTGGTTACTGTTCCTAATTCTTAATGAAAGTATGGGAACTAACTGCTGTCACCTTGTTTGACAAAATAATTTTTTGAGTTGCCTCTAATTGATTACGGTACTCTTTTATCACAAAAGTTTTTTTTTTAATCTGTTGATTACCTTATTAGCTTTCCTTAGAAAAAGAATTCTTTTGTGGTTTGAATAACTTTTCCTAAATTATTTTGTTGACTATAAAGATAACTTTGTCAGTATTTTTCAAGATACAAAGCAAAAATTGGTAAATTTAAAGGACGAATGCCACTATTTTATCGAATTTCACGTATGTATCCCTAAATCGACCCCTATGCCTAACCTGAATCCTAAATAGATCCCTTGCCCTATGCCTATGCCGATGCCTAACTAACCTGAACCCTAATACACTGCAACTATAATAAACACCAAAAATACTCCGTTGCATTCGTCCTTTCAATTAGCCCAAACATTAGTTGGTTGTTCTGAACTGTTGTGTGTATGAGGTGGGGGGTACTGTGTGAAGTCAAATTATGGATTATAGTATAATATTGGCACTGACTATAGGCTATAGGCATAAGTATAATTTAATTAAGATTAAAATCAAGCTATTTAATTTACTAAATTTAGTTTTTTAAAGAACAAAGTGGCTATTCGTACCCAGGTACCAGAAGTGAGAGGTTTGGATTAAAAAATTATTTAAAATTTTATTGTTGGGTTTGTAAGACAAAAGGAGGTATTGAATGGACTATATGTTTGTAAACTTAATTCTTCAGTTTAACTGCAATAAACTACCACTAAAATAAAAATGACGTCCTAATAGCACTGAGTCAAAATTGACCCAGACACGCAGCGCCGCCATTCCCACCCGGGTACCATTAGACTCAAGCTTTTCGGATGTCATTTGTGGTAGTTTATTTTAGTAAAACTGAAGAAGTAAGTTTACAATCGTATCCCAATCTCTCACTTCTGGTACCCGGGTACGAATAGTCGCAGCCTTTAAAGAATGTCAATATAAATATATTCAAACCCTTTCCATCGCAACTGGGTGTAATACACCCGGAGACAGACTGTGATTGCTGGTATCTCAAGTCTCCTATTTAATAACCTTTCTCATACTCACCCTCATCCACGAGGTAGTTGGAATTAGCACCTTGGCCTTGGTGGTTGCAATTATATAAAGTATTTAATATAAAGCATGCCAAAGTGACTAATTTTTGGGGGCCTTATCTTTTTTTGTACAGTCCCAAGCATAATTTAATAGAAGGAAAAAACGTCTAAACTGGCTTATGAACATTATTGTTTGGTTGTTATTTATTGATTATTTGAGTCTGTGTAATCCATAAAATTAATTTTAATTTTTGACAATAAATAAATACAGTGGAACCTCTCAAAACGAGCATAATTTGTTCCAGAATCCTCCTCGTTAAGCGAAACACTCGTTCAACGAAACAATTTCTCCCATACAAACCAATATAAAATACGATAATGCGTTCTATGCTAAAAAAATACAATTTTTTCAAAAAATGTTATTAACATTTTTTCAAATAAAATTACTTATGAATTGTTAAGGAGTGTAACAACATGGAATACAATTTAGAAAATTGTATCACGCAAAAATAATTTTCGCCTTTTCACAAATAATTTTTTCATTAATAGTTTCGCCTTGTAATCGCGTCTCGTTTATCCATCTTAGAAGCAACCTCTCAACATTATCAAGAATACGTAACCGTTTCGAAGAAATTCTTGAACCCCCTTTGAAGCATCCATCTCCTTAATTTTGTTTTTGTTCTTGAAAATAGTGCAGAGCGTTGATGTTGACCGATTGTATGTGCGCGCTAGTTTAGCCACGCTCACACCTTGTTCTCGCTTTTCAATGATTTTAAGTTTCATTTCAATAGTTATTTTTTCTCTCTTACAATTGTCTTCTTGTGGTTTTTTCTTCGAAGAAATTTTAGCATAGGTTATTACACTATGCACATAAAAAATTTCAAATACTGTCTGAATACAAAATTTGTAAAAACTGGTGATCACACATGAAAACAATACGCTAACAGACCGAGTGCTAGACACAGACTAATGCATCGGCGCGGAAGTCCCGGCTCACAAATGAATGTCGGGAAAAAGGGACTTCCCCTTTCTGCGTAACTCGTTATGCGAAATGTTGCTCATTAAGGGAGCAAATTCTTAACATTTTTTTTTGCTCGTTATGCGAATGACTCGTTATGAGAGGTGCTCGTTATGAGAGGTTCCACTGTATTCTGAATCCATTTGGGTACTGGTACTAACAATAATAACATTAACTCAACATAACATACTGTTTTAAAGCAGAACAGTCATATGTACACATGGAAAATAGGGGCTTTGCACCTCAGCTTGCACAGTTTATACATAAAAGAACAGAATGGTCTTTGCAAATATAAATATGTCTTAATAAACTTGCTGAGTTGAAGTGGTTTGGGCAGCTATTTGAAGTGTTTGTAAAGATTTCAAAACACTGGGGATTTTTGTGTGCAATGTCAATATTGGCTGTCTGTCATTGGCTGCAGTGGATGCCAAGTCAACAATGTTAAACACAACCAAAGGCCATCTTTTACTTTTTTGTATTCACAGAGAACGCCTTCGCCATTTGATCCATGGCATATATGCCTCCTTTGATTTTGTTGTTATCTCTGGTTTCTTGCATTCAGTTTCACTTTCTATATCTGTCTATTGTGTTCAGGAGCAATACAATTTTCTGCCTTGAGCTCTGTTTTTTTTTTACAAGGTTGTTTCCTGTCTGAACAAAAACACTGATTTTTTGAGGAGCAGACATTATTATTGGGTAGGATCATCTTGCTCCTTTTCACTTTTCCAACTATAGGGTGAGTCTGTTCTCAGCCATTGGTTTTGCAAGTTGTAGGGGAATGAAATAATAGGCTTTTCTGAAATTTTGGCTACTTCCAATGAAGTTCCCTGTGAGAGAAATCACAATCTCTGTGGATATTCCAATATTTCTCTTTGCTGGCAGGGCACTTACATTTTATTTGAATTTGAAGGGATATGAGCAGCTCTTCAGAGGATAGTTTGAAGACGATTCACAGGGTAAGAAGAGTTTTATTCCATATTTTTCGGGCTTGCTTGGCATATATCATACATTGAATAAATCTGCACTGACCTCTGAAACCAACCAGTTGTCCACCTACTGTGATGTTATCTCCAGGAACATAATACCTCACCAAATTACTCAGGAATGTTTCTCATATATCTCTTATGGTATCAAAGATGTCACGAGCCAGAAAGGATGGATCAACCATCCCTGTTGTCACAGCAAATATGAATCAGAAGTTTGCTGAATCTCTTCATTGAAAATGCTGCCCTAAAAAGAGGATTTCCATCAACATGGCTAAATAAAAATTCCACTGAAATGCTGTTCAGATAAAGAGCGCCAGTGTATAGTAGGCTTTTTCTCACCTTCCCTGTTGGTGCAGTCAACTATTGTTTGTGTCATTTTATCATTAATATTCTGAAAAATTGCTTCAGTGGGAGGTAATACGCGATCTATGAAGGGAGTTCGGTTTCAGGTCAATTAAATCATGCCACATATTAAAAAAGAAAAATAACATAAAGAGAGCCATTTACTGTGATATAAGACTATGGGGGTAACCCATCCAGTTGCCAGGAATTACCAGAAACACTTTTTCCCATTATTATAAGTGTACGGTTGTGCTATACCCAGTCACTAGGGACAGGGTATACTTTATGTTATTTGGGAAAGTGTTAAATGATATTTCACCATTTTAGTTTATCTTAAATGCAATTTTTTTTAAGGTTGATTTGCGTTAGAAAATTTTGAGGAGAAATAATACCAATTACCAAACCACTGGTAATAGTAATTATTAAATTATCACAAGTAACTTGTACAAGACAAAAATTAGTAGACACAAAATATGGAGGAAAAAGACTAACTACTTGTAGTACTAACAACTAATTAAATTTTTTAAAGTAGTTATTTACTGATACTGTAGTCTATTCTAACTTATTAACATTACGTTCATTGTAGTTATTAGGAAATAACATTAAATGAATAATTACTTGATACATTGCCACTCAAAAAAGCTGGTCTGCATGACTGGGTTGAATAGATTCTTGACTTAATACTAAAGTGATAACAACAATTACTGTCGAAAAATAGAAGGCCTAGAGATCACAATCTTAATTTTATTAGAATATTAAATTATATTGGTTGTTCAGTACTTCACTTAAAAAATTTCAAGGGCAGTTGAAAGGATTTTCTTTTGACAGTCTTACTAACATATAAAATTTGTAACACTAATGTCACCAAAGAATTAAAAAGTTATAGACAATTATAAATAATATTAACATAAATCATTAAAAATATATCAAAAATTGCTAAAGTTTTTAAATCAAACATAAATATTCAGGCCATACAAATATAGGGGAATAAGTTAAGTGGGAAATATTGTTTAAGGTACATTGAGAGGTACAGTAATCATGAGAAATATTCTTTTGGGTACCGGTACCGTACATTGAGAGCTCCGGTAATGATGAGAAATATTTGTTTGGGTACATGGAGAGGTACAGGAGTCATGGGAAAATGCAAGACACTGAACTTACTAGTTTTAGAAACATTGACCATTTTTGTGATGGAGAAATGATTTCATAGGACTAGCTTTAGACCTTGCCATCTCAAATATATCTGACTTGATTTACATAAGATAAACAAAACTTAGGACTTAGAATATAAAAATATATGGAAATATAGGTCACAATGCCTTCTTCATTAACATCGGAATGTAAATACCGGTATTTAATATAAGGAAATGAGCTAAACCAAGTATGCGAAAATCTGAATAAAAGGATGCAACAAAAAACGAAACGTGTTGACAAGAATACTCCTTCAGTAAAGAAAGTACAATAAATAAAATATATAATAAAAATAAACATTTAGCTTCAATGTGGTATCCTAGAGGACAGCAAAATAAATCCTTTATCATTAATTTTTGAAGTTTTTTGTTTTGTTTAGTAAGCCCTGGAATCTATAAAACAAAGCTTCAAAATTTGGTTGCCCAAGAGATTATTGAGGCCATGGGCTTACGTCTAGTTAGCCTATAATCTGACCCTTTCAAAAATACAGAATACACAATATAAAACTAGACAAGCAAGTTTATAATTTCTCTATTTACAGATTGTTTCTGTCAACACATTGGATGATTTCCTTGTTTCTGTCAACACACTGGATGATTTCCCTGTTTCTATAAACACTTTGGATGATTTCCCTGTTTCTATCAACACATTGGATGATTTCCTCCAAGAAGTGATCTGATAGAAAACAATTTCTCTTGATTTCATGGTTCATTGACCCAGGTACTGAATATCTATAGATCTGATAGGAAACAATTTCTCTTGATTTCATGGTTCATTGACCCAGGTACTGAATATCTATTAAGTAAATGTATTTCCAGTTTTTAGTTAGTTTTATTTTACATGAGATTTAGTAAGTTTTTTTTTATTGCTCCCAAATGATACTCAGTTTGAAAGAGTGAGAAATAAAGACAAAAATATGCCATAATATATTGGAAACTTAAAAAATATAGATAGTAAAATATTTTTGATATTATTCTCAATTTTAATTTTGGTCATCAGAAATGAGATGCATCCACAATTGGGTACAACTGAGATACTACATCCATAATTGGGTACACCTAAGATTCATCTATGATTGTGTAACACTGAGATACTTCATCCACGATTGGGTACAACTGAGGTACTACAACCTTGATTTGGTACCATACAACTGAGACGCATTCATGATGGTGTACCACTAAGTGTGACTAAGAGGATACATCCATAATTGCCTACCACTGAGATACTACATCCTTGATTGGGGTACAATTGATATACATCCATGAATGGCTACCACTGAGATACCAAATCCATCATTGGGGTAAAAATGATATACATCCATGATTGGGGTAAAATTGATACATCCATGATTGGGGTACAATTGATATACATCCATGATTGGGTACCACTGAGATACTACATCCGTGATTCGGTACAGCCGATATTCATCTGATTGTGTAACACTGAGATAATACATCCATGTTGGGTACAACAGAGATACATCCATGATTGGGTACAACTGAGATACATCCATGATTGGGTACCACAAAGATTTCTTTTCTCTGTAACACTAACAGAGACACTCCTGAATAGATTAAGTCTTTATCTTTTATTAAGTTAAGACTCCTTGACTTCCAAAATTTCAACATTGGACAACAGATAGTGTTTCCTTCCTGAACATTTGACCACCAGCAGTGCCAACAACTTGAACCATTATTTTTATTGTTGATAGTTATTATATGGATGGTTTTACTTTTACTTACTGAATAAAGTGCCAACCCCTTCAAGATGTTACATAAATGTGTGTATGAACTTGTGAACCATTTTTTCATGATTTTTTAAAGATTTTCTCACTTTTCATGTATTTGAAATTTGATTTTGTAGCAGACCTGTTTACTCTTACTATTTTGGCATACTATGTACGATTTTGAGGTGTAAACATTATATAGACTGTATGTTTATTGTTTTTACTATAAATATAAGGTATTTAACAATTTTGTAATGATAAGTGTGCGATTTTAAGAGTTTGAGGGTAAACAGGTCTGTTGTAGGCATAAGACTTTGTAGATCTATGTTGTCTAGTATTAGTAAAGGATGTATACAGTGTTGTTCATCAAATGTACCCGGTGTTAGATGGTGTAGATTACCCAGTGTTAGATGGTGTAGTTTTAAAGGTACATTTACACTGCAGATTTGTTACATGGATTCTCAACTTTCTGTGACTACAAGCTGCTCTATATACTATATCAGATGCTGACTGCCATATTTCATTTCACTGGTCCAGTACAGTTTCTGCTGGCAAGTTACATAAACAGTCCCATCAATTTTTGTTCAGTGCTCAACAAATCTTGTTTAAAAGGCAAGAATCCTCGTAACTATTCGGTAGTGTGAACGTACTTTAAGACTTTGAACATATACCATTGTAAATATGTTGTTTAGAATCAGTTAAGGATGTGTGATATTGTATATTGCTGGTCATCAAATGATGAGACTCCAATTGTGCACAAATACGGTTAAATTATTTGGCGACAAGCAATAAAATAATATCAGGGGCAATGCAGAATTATGATATCAAAGTCCCCCATGTGATAAACATATAAATGTCTTTTGTACAAAAACCACACACCAACCATGTGAATTCATTGTAAATATTTTTTTTGCGAGATCTTAAGATTATGGTGGTTTTAGACAAATAGCAAAGGTTATTAAATAATGGATTGATTTGTATTTTACGGGAAAAGTATGAAATCCAGGCATTCTATAGATTGACTGTTGAGATATCCAGCAGTATTGTCTAAGCTTTAGTGCCTGGACTTTTTATAAACAAACATTTAAATTGAAGTAGATCTTATAGAATGCCTGGATTTCACATTTTGCCTGTAACATGTGTAATTGGAGGGCTTGGTGGAATAAGGTGCCTACATTTTTTAGGTAGCTTGGATTTCACCAAGTCCTTAAGTTACCAAAGTTTCTTTTGTAAAGATAACTCACTGTATATCACCAGGAGTATTCATGTTTTCATCTCTTTGGAGATAGTCTCGCGGGGAGAATTTTTGTTTTTCTCCCCCTAAAATAAAGAGCATTCATGTTTTCATTTTCTTTTTTCAATTAAATAAATTTAAAAAAAACTTCAAATGTTTTTTCTTTTAATTAAATATTTTCTTTTTCTCACAGACAATTAGTTAAGCACCATCTATTTATTAAAACAATGTGACATATTAACTTTTCTTCATACTATTAAAAATCAATACTCGGAGGTCGAGATGCCCCTGGAGACTCCGGCCTTGTGTCACAGCCGCCCATTGGGTCTTCTTTCAGTCGGGACGTAGGGTTGGAACAGCTTTGCTTCCTCTCCGGGCGTTGCGTTGCCACCACCCAGCAAGTTGTACGTTCCTTCGTGTGGCATGATTTTGCTTCCACTCCGGGAGTAGTCACAAGCTAAACTGTCTTTGCCTTGAATTGCTCGGCACCAACTGAAGAAGATTGAGTCTTCCCTTATAGTTTTTGTCTTCAATCCTTGAACGCCATCTGAAAATAAAAGAAATATTTATCAACTAAGATTTGTTATCGTTAAAATAACCTCTCCTTATCTATGCCCATCTTTCCCAAAAAAAAAAACCATTAATTGCTACCATACTTAAAGCTACAAGAACGAATTGTTTTAAATCTATGATAGGCATTTTCAATTATAATAATAATATGATACAAATAAATTCAAGCATATGTTTAATCACATTTATCGTTACATCTCTTGTTTTTGTTATGTTGTTAAATACAGCTAATTTAAAATAAATATTTTGATTGAGCTCTAGTTACATAATTTAGAATCATTAAATGAGAACTTCATTTAAATTGGCAAATCATGAGCTTTTTAATTTCCTTCAGTGACTTTACTGATAATATCCCTCACCAATGACAGTTTATGGGTTCAATTGAACTTCACTTCCTTGGTCACCCACCACCTTGTAATATGCTAAACTCATTTCTAATACTACTTTCAAAGTCTGATACATATCTACAATCACAAGATCACCAATGACCCCTTTGCTTAAAAAAAGATGGTAATTCAATCAGATGATTTTATCAGTCATGCACAACTTTTTAACTCTCGTAAAATAACCAAAGATAGAATATAAATACATTTGGATTACTTCATTAACATGAGCAGTGGTAATATCAGGTCAACTTTGGCTTTCTTGGGAACTTTTCTCTCCCATGAGTTTAATAGGTTTACTGTCGGTCTTGTTAGGTTCCAATTTTCTGACTACTGAAGTATGCCCTATTTCCTGCCGTTATTCTTTCTTTTATTTCTGTTAGTAATTCATTTCTTTCATTTCATAAAAATCCTAGGTATTTGAATTGATTTACTTTTTCAAAAGTGTGTTTTTTAATTTTATTGACTTCATGACTTCCAAACCTGCTTACAGTGATTTTATGCTCGAAGCATTATCATCGCGAGGATGAACTTGGATGCTTTAATTTTGAGTTAATTTTTAAACTAGAAATTCGATAGCTAATCCATTTTATAAATTCTTCTAATTCAATAAAGGCTTTTGATATATCTTTCCTACTTTTCCCTTACAGTGCTGACAAAGTCATCAGCGTATGCAAGATACTGAAGGGGTTGATTGTAGAGAGCGGGTCTTGGGTTTTCCTCAGATGTCAATATGTAAGCTTATTATAAATCAGCGCTTCTCAAACCATTTGGGAGTCGATTGCCTCTTTCCCAGGGGTTACCTAAGACTATCAGAAAACACACATACTCTACAGTTATGAAGTAGCAACGACAGTAATTTTGTGGTAGGGGGTTACCACAACATGAGGAACAGTATTAAAGAGTTATAGCATTAGGAAAGTTAAGAACCACTTTTATAACTCTATCCAATTTTAGATTAAACAGCATGTAGGACAGTGAGTCTCCTTGCTTAGGCCTCGTCTATTCTGAAATTCCTTTGAATATTCTCCCTGAACCTCGTAAGCAAACGCTTTTTCAGTTATTTTATGTATCAGTCTTATAAAGATATTTTTTTTTCTGTTTCTGGTTGTGTTCCTAACTGCATCCATGTACTGGCATCTGTGCAATGGTTGGGGGTATGATGTTGCTATTCTAACAGCTCCTAGCTGATGCCAGGGCAGCCTTGAAGCTCTCGACCGTCTCTCTTTAATGGCGTGGGTGGTGTCAGATCTTTTTAAGAGGCCAGTGGTCTAAGCCAGAAGTGGTAGATTTGTAGTCTCGAGCGATAAAACGCACCCCGGTACGTTGAATTCGCTCCATCTTGTCCACGACTTGCTTAAGGTGTGGGTCCCAGATGATCGTACCATATTCTAATAGTGGATGGACGAGAGAGATATGCATTTCGTTTACAGAAAGTTGGGCCGTGGCGCAGATTTCTTCGGATGAAACCAAGGGTGGAGTTGGCTTTTTTTTTTTAATTTTGTTTATATGGGGTGACAATTTTAGGTTATTTGATGCTTGTTGGAGAATTGTCTCCTTTAGTGAGTACATATAGGTTGATGGTTTTTTTTTTCTTGAGATGGTTATTGTGTAGCATTTGGTTTCATTAAATTTCATGCCCAAATTGTCCGCTCAATTCATAAGGCACTTCAATTCTGTTTGGAGGCGATTGTGGTCATTGTAGCCGTTTATCTCTCTGTAGAGCAAACAGCCTCACTTGAGATGTTTATGTGACAGAGGAAGAGAAGGAGGCCCAGCACTGTGCCTTGTGGAACTCCTGAATCTACGGTAGCTTTCCCTGATTGGATGCCGTCTACCACTACTTACATGGTACGTTGTGTTAGGAATGTTGAGAGCCAGGAGTGAAGGTTGCCGATAATGCCGTAGTGGTGGAGCTTATGAAGAAGAAGGCTGTGTGGAACAGTGTCAGAGGCCATTGAGAAGTCAAGAATAGCCATGTCAACCTGGTTTTGATGCTGTCATATGGCAAAAGAGTTGATGTACTGTGGTATTATGTTTGTAACATTTCTATAATAGGCATCCGATCAGTCGTTGATCTGTTTTGTCTGAATCCACATTTGAAGTCACTTAGTATTTCTTCAGTGAAAGGCTGTATCCTTTGGGCAACTACTTTTGTCAGTATTTTGTATGTAACATTTAATAGGTAAATTCCTTTTTAGTTTGTGCACTGAAGTTTGGAAGCTTTCTTGTGTAGTGGGGTTATTAGTGGTGTTTGCCATTCTGTTGGAATTTTCTCTTCTTGACCAATTGTAGTTGTAAGTTCTGCTGTGATGAGATCCTCTCTTTGTGGTTTTTCATAGAATTGATTATGTCTGAATTTTCTTCTAGAGTTGACTAGTTTATTAAAGGGTCTGGTCCTCCATTTGGTGGTTGATAATCTTCATCTTGTCTATTGTCTGCACTTATTATGTCCTCAAAATTTCCATTCTGGCTCACACTTTTGTGGTCTGGCTTGGTATCCATTCTTTTCATCTTTTATCTTTATGTACATTGCTCTGATGTTTCCCTCCCTTGATAAGTCTTCTTTTCCATTTAGCCTTTTCCCATGTCCTCTTTTTCTTCCTACACATTTTTATGGCTTTCCTCTGGCTTTTCTCCACAGTCTGTCTGCATTCATCATCAAATCAGCCTACCCTATTGTTAGATTGCTGGAATCCTCCTAATTTTTTGTGATGTTTTTACAGCATTTCTTTAATCGTATCCCACTGTTCATTTATGTTGTCTCTGGATAACCATCTTATTTCTGTGTACAAAAGAAGGCATCTGTGCTCTGGGTCTATCTCCTCACAAAGCTGCTCAAACAGGTGTGAGTAAAGGCCTGTGCTTTGATGTGGTTAATAACTTTAATGACATCAATCAGTACGCTGTTAAATTCCGGTGACATTTTGCGGCTTGCCAGTATTTCCCTGTGAATGATGCAATGCATAGATTCAGTCTCAGGTGCAACCTCCTTAATCCGAGCCGCTACACCAGACAGTCGTCCGGGCATGGCAGCAGCTCTGTCTGTGCATATGACGACACAAAAGGGCTGTTTTAGTTGTCCTGATATATAACCATCCAGTGACTTGTACAGTTCTGCTCCTGGAGTGTTGATTGGACAAGATAGTTCACATAAAAAATCCTAATGCACATCCTCCTGATAAAGATATCGCACATAAACAAGTAGTATTGCCTTGTTGTCAATATCTGTAGATTCCACAACCTGTAGTGCGTAGCATGGTGATGCATTAAACATCTCCAACAATTGTGTCTTAATGTCTTCGGCTATTTCTTCAATGCACCATAGTCACAGTGCTAGGCAACAAAGGCACATATGCTATCTTTTAACAGCAGCCTCTCCTAGAAGTTCACGGCAAATGTCTTTAGTGGAGGGCAAGATCAATTCTTCATCAATAGTAAAAGGCTTTTTAGCATTAGCAATACGGTTAGCCATCAAATATGATGTTCTCAGTGCAAGAGGCCAGTAAATAAAATGGAAATAATTTAATGTTTCTAGGGCGGCCCGGTACCATTTGATCTACGGACCGTACCGCCCAGGGTTTGGGGACCACTGCTCTAAATCAGCAGTTCTCAACCTGTAAGGCGCGACCCTGTAATTGGGGGTCACCTAAGACCATTGGAAAAAACACAGTTTCGATGCCGATGTTCTTAGAAACCGATTGATTTGATCTGGCTAAAAAAACAGAAATGTCAGAAATTTTCATTATGATTGGAGACGAATTTGTTTCGAAGCTGAATGCAATTTCCGTAACTAACGACACTGTCCGTAGAAAAACAGATGACATGTCTGTTGATATTCTTGATCAGGTAATCCAGGAAATTAAATCTGCTCCACTTCCAATATTTAGTATCCAGCTTGATGAATCTACAGACGTTGCAAACTGTTCACAGTTACTAGTTTATGTGAGGTATATTAATGATGGTGACTTTAAGATGAGTTTCTTTTCTGCACGTGATGTATTTGAAAGAGTTGGTTTATTTCTGAAAGATCATAATATCTCTCGGAAAAGGTTTGGGTTGTTTGCAAAGATGGTGCTCCAGCTATGCTAGGATATCGATATGGATTAAACGTCTAATTTTTGTTTAAGCCCAAGTTTTCACTAAAGTAGTATAGTCGACCGATTGTTATGCTGGTAAAGGTTTTTTTTGCTGTATTAATGTTGAACATTTCCTATACATTAACATTTGCTATACCTACGTGGCCCAACTTATCACGCTCATTCATTTCATAGTAAAATTTCACATACCTTATTGTCCAAAGTTGTCATTAAATGGATTGATTTCTATGAGATGGAAGATCATTAGAACATGTCTTGTTGAGGTGTGGTTTCTCTCGACTATTCATCTTGTAATTGCTCTTGAACATTCATTCCTGTTGAAGAATGATTACAGCTCATGATGATGGAATGCTTAATAAATTTAGCATGTGTATTAGTATCAGAGGGGTAGCGAGGGGGGGGGGGGGGGGAAGGGGGGGGGGGGGGGGGGGGGGGGGGGGGGGGGGGGCAGGGGGGACAGATGTCCCGGGGCGCCAAAATGTGCTTTGATATTATTTCATTGATAAAAATAACGGGTTTGAGAGTTTAAAAAAATAAAAGGGGGCGCTTTAAAATGAACCTTGTCCCCGGGCGCCAAACATCCTCGCTACGGGTATTTCAAATTTGAGGCATGCTAAGGTCTCAGTGAAGTGTTGCAGACCTGTTTACTCTTACGATTTTGGCGTACAATGTACGATTTTGAGGTGTAAACATTGTATATAATGTATGTTTATTTTTACTATAAATATACGGTATTGAACGATTTTGTGATTATATTGTACGATTTTAAGAGTTTGAGGGTAAACAGGTCTGGTGTAGTGACCTTGAAAAAGTGTCCCATCTAACATTAATTAATTACCCCCCCCCCAACATTTCCAAACCCTTTTCATAATAACAATAAATACGTTTTGTTAAGATTTTTCATTTCTACTCAACTAATACTGTGATATCTACTTCTTAGCCCTATTATTAGCTTTCTTCATGGTAGTATAAAATTCGTAAATGGTTATAAAAAATAGAATGCATTATGTTTTAACTTAAAATAATTTGTATTTATAAAATTATTGTTATATTATTATTTTTCAGTTAGCCCAATGTCAAATGTAAACAATGCTGTATCCATGGATATTATTTTGTAGACAATCAGCTGAGTTCCCTTTTCAATGAAAAGTTGAATTAAAAGTAATTGAGGCAGATTGTTTTCTATTTTGATGTCTTTTTATTTAGATTGTAAATTTTGTGTTTGAGCTAAATTAATTAAATTTAAATATATTTTGACAGCATCTATGATGGGCAGATGTCGATGAGTATGATTATGATGAAAATGACTGTGGGACTCAAAGGGGATTTGTGCATTTAGACCAGACATAAAAAGCATACTGCTTACAAATGAATGTTTAAACAAGAGAGATATAAGGAGATTTCAAAAGCAAATAGACTTTTTCAAACTCTAATTTAATGCAAATTGGGTTGCATATATTTGTTAGTACGCAATATGCAGGACAATGAACCAAAGAAACTTTCTGTTTTATAAAATTGGGATAACTTCATTGAAGAGTTTTATCAACTAAGAGGATTTATTAAGAATACAGTACTTATTTAAGTACTTATATGATGAAATATGACTAAGGACAGATTCATGGCCATACTGATTTTCCAAAAAGTTTCTGATACTGAAAATAAAGGAGACAAGCTGTGCGAAATTGGGAGACTCTTATGTTCCTTAATGCAAAATAAAAAGAACTGTATCAGCATCATGAAAATGTAGCAATTAATGAACACTTTTGGAAACATGGGACATTAGGACATTTAGGCTGCGTTCTCTCCCCTGTACTGTATACAAAATATATAGGTATTCTAAATGAGCTGGCGAAATTTAAGCTTCGGGGAGAGATTATTTTTTTTTGGTTGGGTCGCGCCAGATCGTTAAGAAAATATATCGTTATACATGTGCGTTCAGTAACAACTTATCTAGAAAGTAGAAAAGTAGTTCTTTAATATGATGTATTTTTTGGAGCTTTAACTGTAAATAAATGCTAAATAACAATTTTAAAATAAAATTGCGTTTTCTATGTGAAAAAATCACTTTACGGCTCTGAAAAATATATATTCAGAAAGGTCATCCAATTTACTATAAAATTGTTATAATTCCATGAACAGCCCATATACGATATCATTGTGCAAACGCTTGGAACCAAGTCAACGCCGTCTGCTAAAAAAAGGTCCAAGTCTACCCCGCCAAGGCTAACTCGGATCGGCCAAAGCAATATGCGATGACAAATTTTATCTACGATCTTCTTAAATTTAGTACCTTTTCATGGATTTTAAACTGAAATAGGTAAGTTAAAATATTGTTTCTTTTGGGAATGTTTAAATTATATAGAAAGCTTATTATTTCATATATTTGTTAATTCAGTGTGGGCTTATCGATAACTAATGCGTGTTTCTTACGCCTAGTGAAAAATGAAGATCAAGCTTTATTTGAGTTTTAATTTTAACATTTCATTTTCATATTTCAGTGGATGAAACTGAAAACATCTTAAGACCTTGAGACAGATACAAATTACAAAAGAACGAGATGACTCAGACCACTTCCACTTCCAAAACAGAAAGTCAGTATTGTCATCAGTCATCAACAACATATTAGCATAGGCCGTGTAACAGTACAGGTTAGTAGTACCGCTTGTAATAGTAATATCATTATTTTTATGTGCATTTTGTTATTATACTGATAGTAATGACATGATCATAAATGCTAAGTTAATGACTATTAAAATAAATTCAAATACAATTTAATTAATGCAAATTAAATAAAATATTAAATATTCTTTTCACAGGTTGTTAGTGTACACGTACGGAAATTTGTCATTAAACCAGTGTAGGGAAATGTCTCAAGACTCATACAGACATGCAAATAAAGGCAGCAAATTGACTTTCAATACTAATTCATAGTTAATAATTTTTCCTACAAATTTTCCATAACTTTTAAAAATACATATATAATATTAACGTTTTTTAAGGTGCTGGAAATTATAAATTTTTAGTGCAAAAATACTATAAAAAAATAATATTTTTTGAGCAGAATTTTGTTTCCTAAACTTCAGCCTGTTGCTTTATTATTAAAAAGATTAACATTTTCTACAATACTGTGTAAAATTCGTTAAGATATCTTGCCTCGTTAATTTTTTAATGAATTTTTAAAAATCGATGAAATTCTTAGCTTTTGTGTACATGCCTTGCTGAAATAATTTATGTAAATTCTTTTTTTGGTTTCACCATATGCCTGATGATTTCACATTGTTGTGCTTTAAATTACCTTTTACTTGACTCCTGTATATTTACAATAGCTTTATTAATTGATTTTTTATGACTTTTTGAAAATGAACTAAAATTGACTTTTTGTCTCCCTTTTAATATTTTGAATGAATAAAAATTGTATTTACATTTTTGTGACAACCCTGAAAAAAATTGAGTTTGTTATATGTATGACTGGTTGTGTGTGCAAGAGATTTGAAAGTTCTAACTTACTTATTTTAGAAGATAGCGGGTGTCAAAACTACACTTTCCTGGTGTCTAAATTTTTTTTTAATTTTGGAGATAGAGTTAAATTTTGTGGTTCTGATGAAGCCAAGCTCTCTTTAGAGGAATAGTTCAATTTTATTTAATTTCATTATGAAATTTTCATTTAGAATACCTAATATATACCAATGTTATTCAAAGCTCAAGTGACACCGTTCCAATCTTAAAATTTGCTGATGATGCCACCATCATTGGCTTACTATCTGAAGGAGAAGGCTTATTCTGCAACTTAGTAACAAGCTTTATCAATTGGTGCGATGAAAATTTTCTGCCGCTGAATGTCTCAAAAACAAAGGAAAGGTTGTTGATTTCAAGAGGGAGGAACACCAGATTACAGATCTCGACATAAAAAATCAAGGTGGAGAGAAAGTAGATGCATATAAGTACTTAGTTGTCACCATTAATAATAAGCTAACATGGCAGGAGCACGGCCAAATGCTGTATAAGAAATTCAGAAAGACTAACCTTCCTCAAAAAACTGTACAATTTCGGCATAAACTTATTCTACAGTTCAACAATTGGAAGCCTGCTCAATTTCAGTATTACCTGCTGGTGAGGGAATTCAACGTCTGATATTAAACACCACATAAACCAACAGGTGATCAGCATTATAGATCAGGAACTGATCACAGAAAAGGTACTAGAAGGGCACAACAATTTGAAGGGATGCTATATGGGGTGGAGCCAATGAGGATTACAAACTACCACAAGAACTGTACCCTTTGGGCAGCCAAGCAACTATGAAACAAAAAGCGTGATCTTTACCATGAAAAATAATAAAGCCCCAGGAACCGACCTTATCACTGTGGAACTTATAAAACTAAGTGAAAACGAATTGCATAGACAAATATAGAGCTTCATAACAAGAATTTGGCAGGAAGAAGAGAAATGCCAAATAAAAAGGGGTACTGCGCTCAATTCACATGAGAGGATCTAAACTGGAATGCTCAAAATACAGAGGAATCCTCCCAATTAATGTAACCATCAACAAATTAATAGCAAGAAAACTGAAAAGGTTTACTGAACATATTCTAGGTGACTATCAATTTGAATTCAGACAGAATAGACCCACCACAGATCATATTTTGACCACCAGATGTCTCCAGAAGAAATGCTAAGAATACAACATCCCCATACACCAACCATATGTGGACTACACAACAGCTTAGACAGGAAATATCTGCAAAGTGCACTATAGAAACTTGGAGTTTCTAACAAACTTACCTGGTTTATACATGACGATGGCTACCTCCAAAAAAGAATCAAAGTACAGGAAGAGTACTTGAGGAACTTTCATATTAATCAGGGCCACTGAGTCAAGGACACTCACTGGCATGTATCCTATTTAACATCCCTTTAGAAAGCGTTATGAGAAACATGCATGTGCGCACCAAATGAACTATCACAAACAACTTCCAGAGAAACATACATGTGAGCACAGGATGAACTATCACAAACAACGTATCAAATTCTCAACCATCGGGACACCAACCAACTTTAAAAAGCCCAACCAGCGCAGTACCTGGCATATGCAGACAACATAGCTTTACCGGGGGGGGAAGCAGCATTGATTTAATTTAAGCATTCCATGAATTAGAAGAGTTACCTCTAAAGGTAAATGAAGCGAATCAGGGTGTATGTTAATGTCACGTATCAGACACACAGGTGATAAAATCAAAGTAAACAAGCACACCAGAGAGAGAGAGTGAGTGAGCGAGAGAGACAGATGAAATAATCACAGAGATGAAAGAAAGGATAAAAGCAGGCCATTCTTCTTATTTCGCCTACATGAGCTACAACTAGGAAGCAGAAATCTCTCCAGGAAAACTATGATGGCACTATACACAACTTTTATTATCATAAGACCATTGGTAATGCAAAACAGCCAGACAAAAGAAGAGAACCTGTTCAATACCTGGAAAATCCTCAGAAAAATATACAGTCCAGTGTTAGATAATGATGGATGGGTATATATATCCCCTGGGGCTCTGGTTGACAAGTTTGTAGTGGCTTGCTGGCTAAAGAGGTGCTGCCCCCTAGCGCTAGACTGGGGCCAAAACCACCATTATTGCGTGAGCCTGTGCTGGCAGACAAAGAGCGTGCATAGTATCTGCCGAAAATGGAAGCACTTAAAGGGCTACTAGCTGTGGAAAATCTGCAGCTGGAAATAAAATGGCAGAAACAGGGTAGGGAGCATGATTACATATTGCCCTTTAAGGATACGAGGCATGAGGTGGGTAGTGGCAACTCATGCCAATGGTTCTATTTACATAGCAGTTAAAGTAGTTGTACCTAGGCAACCGTTTCGCAACAGCTGCTTCGTGAATTAGTTTCAAGGTAGAAACCCACTGTAGAAATCTGTATCCAACAGTTTCGGGCGTTCCTAGGGATGGGCAGGGTAAGATTTTAGGATTTAATACACCATCCCGACTCCTGATGCTGTGAGAGATGTGTCACTGGCCTACCGGATGTCCTTGTGCTGGGGTGACCTCCACTGGTACTCAATGGAGTGAGTGCGGGCTGGGGCTGTCCTGGCAAAGGGAAATCTCCAACGTTCTGCTTCCCAGCCCGATAACCCAGGCTTGGGGCATGAGGGTGTGTGTGCTTTGGGGAGGGCATAAAGAGCTAATGTACTTGCTCGACAGCCCGCTGATGCAATTTCCTAATGAACATTTTCAGTACCGGAACCATCCATAGTTGCTGCAATTTAAAGGTGCAGGCTGCTTTGGGCAAGAAACCTTGAGAGGATATTAGATTGTAGAGCAGCAAAAGTGATCTACAGACAGAAGCCTAGGGGTTAACGGCTCATCCGTCGACCAAGACTGATATGGATTGAGTTGTAAAGGACTAAAATCACCTGGAAGTGTAAAGTCATGGATCAGCTTAAAAGGGAGGATGTTGTAGAGCAGACGAGCAGACCAGGCCCCTATGATGGGCTGTAGCACCTATGATGATGATGTCTGAATGGAAGGATGTGGTGAAACAGGCCAGGGCCCTACTAATGATCAGCATTAACAAATTGATCTGTTTATTGATCTCTATTTATCCCATTTAGCGGCATACTTATTATTATAATTATTTAATTTGAATTTTTGGATGATGTTTAAGAATGATCAACATATGATTAAGTCTAGACATGGCTATAAATCAAAAATCAGCATGTACTGTAGATCCCTATTCAAAGGCCTATTTACACAAAAAATATTTCAATGGTGTAAGTAGGCCTTTGAGTCGGTCACAGGAGGTTTTCACCAGGTACATTGATTCTATTTTAAAAAAAACAATAAGATTGTGTCTGTGTGTGAGCATATGCTGTTCAGTGTGGTTACAGTATATATATGTAGAAAAGTGAAGTGAGTCGCCGTTATACATAATACTGAATGTTTCGATGAAAACCTTTAAAATAATTTCCCAGCCAAAACTGAAAGAGTACACTAATAAGCAGATTACACTTTTCAGGGTTTTCCTGGCCAAAACTAAGATTGTGGTTGGCTTATGATCCATTGGGAATAAATTTCCAAGATCCCACTAATGGCAAGTTACCTCAAGATTATTACCCAGTGTGATAAATCAAGCATCAAGTTAAAATGTAAAAAAAATAAAACCAAAATTTTTTTTCAAAAATTAGTGGCATGGGTAATGAAAAATAAATAGAATAAAAAGGACTGGATTTACCTGAAGTAAAATGTTGACCAGTCATTGTCCTGGCATGTCATGATTCCTCCTGCACATTCATCATAAGAGCAGCTGTGAATTCTGGCAATACCTGAAGTAAAATGTTGACCAGTCATTGTCCTGGCATGTCATGATTCCTCCTGCACATTCATCATAAGAGCAGCTGTGAATTCTGGCAGTGATGGGGGTCTTCAAGTGATCTCTGTGAAAACAACAACTTTAACCTGGAAGTAAAATAATACATTAATTAGTAGAAGACAGAAACTTTATTATATTAGAGCGCAAGCTTGCATTAATATGAAGACAATATCCTATGAACAATAACCTGAAAGTTACCATCATAAAAAGTACCAAAAAAAATTAATCACACACTTGGTGTAATCATTGCTTTTACACCAGCCATGTTTGCATGGGTGTTTCGGCAAAAAATATTTCTGGTTCTCTAAGGGAAAGTTGAATAGCTTTGTTTATTTAATTTATTAAATAGTTAAAGTCCAACCACGATTGGAATTAGGGAGGTGGTGTTAAATGAACAAAAGAAAACCTTCAAAATGGTCACATCAAGCTCAGTGCAAGATTTTAACGACAGTAGTGAATCTTAAAAAATTTAAATAAAGATTTTTTGTCACAGATAGATGGTAATATAATTCTAACCTTCAAGATGTAACTCTTGATTATTACTATTATGATTTTTACCAAAAAAATGTATGCTATAGCGAAGAGATGAATCTAAATATAAGGAGCAATCCATCTAAATATCTCTTTTGCATTTTTTAATTATTTCGTTCACAGCAAAAATGCACTCAATATGTCAGAAGGAAATTTAGATTTTTTAGGGATTTTTATCTAATTTTAACTAAATTAGGAATGTGCGAGACTTTACCCTAAGCTTAATCAGTGAAACTAACCATTCTAATACAGTCTTTTGATATTTTTTACATGCACTTGCGGGATTTATCTTTATATAAAGTGCATTCAAAGGATCAAGATACTAATATTTACTACTGGAAGGGGCATTAGGATGATGCTAGGTGTTAAGACAAAATGTAAAGATATGTGTTTATTATTGCATGTAATTGACTAGGACAGAGGCTCCCAGACTGTGTCCTGCTGCAACCTGAAATGTTAAAAAATTAATGGACTTAATGCAAGCCATTTATAATTAAGTTGGTATTTTTCACTAGTTCTCCAACCTACTTGGTACTCTGTTTGATCTCTCGCTGTCTAGCAGTGAATCTGACACTGACGAAAACAATCAGGAAAGTAATGAAGACAATCAAAATGATTATGTTTAGGATAATGTTGTGAATCCTTGGATTAGGGGTTCTGAATTGGATAGAGAATAGAGATGACCCCTATGAATTTTTAGAAAAAAATAGTCTTTAAATATGCCTCATGGGATAAGCACCCCATTTGAGTACTTATGGTAATTTTTACACAATATATCATTAAAATGTTTGTGAGAGAGAATAATAATAATAACTAATAAGTATGCAGACAACTTTCTCAGTAACACCCAGCTCAAATAAACCATGATTGGATGCAAAATGGTGAAAAGGACCGCTCTGTCTGAAGCAACCCAAAAGTACCCCGAGGGCAGGAAAGGATTAGAACTCTGTGCCAGGGGTGTCTAAAGGGCCTCCATGGGCCTTATTTCCCAAAACACATGTGTTAGGATCCATTCATGCTTTATCCATCAAAAAATTTGCATAATTTACACCAGTAAGTCATGTTTATTCTCAGTCGAAATCGACGAGTCCGTTTACATGCAGAAAAAATCATGTCGAGCGAGTTTTGCCACAACAATGGGTCTTTGGAGGCATTGTCAGGAGATTAGTGAGTGTTTCATGTTTTGTGTATAGGATGGATCAGCAGATACACACTACACTTATGCCGATAATCACAGCACACATCCTGCTGGGCACAACAGTCATGTCAGATCAATGGAGAGCATATAATGCAATTGGCATCACTCCGGGATTGACTCATCAAACGGTCATTCATTCTGTTAAGTTTTTGGATCCAAACTCAGGTGCCAATAGCCAATACCCAAAGCATCGAACGTTTGTGGAAATCTGCAAAAGAGAGAAACAAGCCCCACAATGGCACACACAGGCATATGCTCGATTTGTATATGTGTATTCATGTGGACATGTGGCATCAACGTGTTAAAGTAATTGGTTTTTATGTCTTCAACGCCATTCTAGACGATATTGTTCAATTTTGGCCACTACAGTAGCGGAGGACCTTTAAAGAAGTAAGTATGTTTTTATTCAAAATAACATTTGTTTTATTGGAAGTGTGAAGTGTTTTAATGGAAATGTGAAATAATGTATAATAATTTTTTGATTAACTCTCAAAAGATTGAAAAATCGGTCATAAATGGCGGGTGAAAAAAACGACCCTAAAATATATATAAAAATAATATTAAAAGGCGAAAATAAAAATTTACTATTTTGGAATGTTAAATTTCTACTTGGCAAGAAAGAAAAATCGTTTATTTTACTAGTTCTTGAAGAAATCTGGTAGCAACTTGTCCATTCATAAATTTTCCTTTCCACCACTTACTCATATTTTGCCACAATTCCGGTTCACTGTTACTACACTCGAAAACATTACTATGGAGTCTGATTCTGATTATAAGCTTGAAATGGACAACTATTCTTACATAGCGGAATATTTTTGATGAAGATAGCACTTCAGATGTGTCTGATACCGAGAATTCTGTAAATTATCATCATAATAATAGCATCCAAGGTTTGTTTACTTTTTTCATTCATACTCAACTCACGCATACTGTGATACTTCTAAGCACTATTATTAGCCCTAACATTAGTTTTATTCAAGTTCCAGTAGTATAAAATTCTTAAATAGATTAAATTATTTGTTTGAAAATACAATTATTTTAATATTATTACGTCATTACGTTTCAGTTAGCAAAATGTAAACAATGGTTCTCCAGGTCAAGGCTATTATTACATTGTAACAATCAGCTGTGTTCCCTTTTCAATGAAAAGTTGAAGTAAAAGTAATTTAGGCAGATTGTTTAATATTTTGAATTCTTTTTATTTATATTGTAATTTTTTTTATTTTAGCTAAACTAATTTTTTTTTTTATATTTTGACAGCATTTATGCTATGAAGGGCAGATGTCAAACATAGTCAATACAATGGGTTATGATGACAAAAGACTGTGGGACTGTTTGCTGCATTTAGACCAGAGGTAAAAAGCACTATAGCTTCCTGATGTTATAACAAGAGAGGATATAAGGAGATTTTAAAAGCAAATTGACATTTTCAATCTCTCCTTTACTACAGATTTGGTTGGTTATTAGTAAGCCTTGTGCGCAGGACAATGAACCGCAGAACATCATTGAAGGGGAGTTTTATCTAATAAGTCGCTTAAAGTGGATTTATTAAAATACAGGACTTATCAAGCTCTTAATTTTACAAGAAATGTCCAGGAAATCCTTCTATGATGGACAATGAGCAAGGCCATTAGTACTAAGGACATACTCAAGGCTATATTGAGTTTCTTAAAAGTTTCTGATACTGAAAATAAAGGAAACATGCTGTGCAAAATTGGGAGACACTTCTGTATCTCAATGCAAAATACAATCAACTGTATCAGCATCAAGAAAATGTAGCAATTAATGAACAATTTAGGGAACAATTGACATATTTGATGATGAACCTGATACTGTAAAGCCCAAAATCTTTACATTGTGCGCCGCAACATGACAATAACAAAAAATGTAATTGTGGGTTACCAAAACAGGGTAAAATGGTCAGAGCACATGTCACAGGCTTTCTTTTTGATACATTTGTATTTTTTAATAAATAAAGAAATTGTTTTCAACAATTTTTATGCATGGTCTTGGCGAAGGATTATATCCTTTGATCGGTATCTCGGGGATGCATAAAAAAATTTATTTATTAAAATGTGCCTTTTTTTCTTAACTTTTCTTCTAAAATAATACTTACTAATAATCCTCTAAAGGATAATATGATGAAGTAATATGTTTTCCTTTGAAAAAAAAATTATTATTTTTGAAAATAATTGACTTTTTGAGTTTTTGAGCAATATTTCCTTAAATGATCTGTTGCCTACAAATATTCATAACTTTTTTATTTATGAGTCTATTCTTTTGAAATTTGAATATGTTTTATAGTATTGAAATCATTCTAATAAAATATCAATTTTCTTGATTTAATTGGAAACACTTTTTTTTCCCCTTCTTTGTAAAACTGATGTTATGTTTTTGTCGACTTAAAAATTATTTTTTTTTTGCCCAAAAATAATAAAACATCAAATTTAGCAAGGATGCTTTGAACAAAGGTAATTTACCACTTCAGCGTCGGCCAAGAAAAAATCCAGTTGTTCCGGTTTGAAGGGCTATTTAAACAATTATTCTTATTGTTTCACTTCCGTATTTAAAGTTATTTAGCACAATACATTTAAATAATTATTACTACGTTACTAAGTTTCCGATATGACAGGAAGAAAAAGAGGAGAGACTACAATAGTGCCGATGCACGAAGTGTTTGATATTGATCAAATAAGAAATGAAGTATGGCGGCTGTCCACACTACTGCCGAATTTGTCTGACCTTAATTCAGCAACACGATGGTGTGTGCGTCGAGGACTCTTAAAAAATAGTATGACATGTGCTGTCTGCAATGGGCTGTGCAGGTTAAACAGATACGCTCAAGGACAGGACGGACTCAGGTGGGCCTGTGCTGCATGTAGTTATAGAAAATCACTACGAGAAGGCTCGTTCTTTGCTGGAAGTCACCTCAGCATCCAGCAAATTATTATTTTAGTTTACTGCTGGTGTTGAGACAGGACGGACTCAGGTGGGCCTGTGCTGCATGTAGTTATAGAAAATCACTACGAGAAGGCTCGTTCTTTGCTGGAAGTCACCTCAGCATCCAGCAAATTATTATTTTAGTTTACTGCTGGTGTTGTGATATATCACAGTTGCAGATGGCACGCGAGGCTGACGTCTCAAATCTCACTATTGTGTCGGACTGGTCCAATTTTATGCAGGAGGAGTGCGAAACCTGCCTGGCTGCAAATTCATCTGAAATTGGGGGATTCGACGAACAAGGAGAATCAATTGTAGTAGAGATTGATGAAACAAAATATTTCCACAGGAAATACCACCGTGGACAGTGGAGAGAGGGTCACTGGGTTTTTGGTGGCGTGGAAAGAGAGAGTGGGCGCTGCTTTCTTATCGAAGTGCCAGACCGACGTGCAACAACATTGCAAGAGTGTATTGAAAGATTCATCCTTCCAGGAACACTTATTGTATCTGACGGTTGGGCCGCGTATGCAAATATTAACCAAATAAGAAATGGGATATATGAACACTCCGTTGTGATACATCAACGAAATTTTGTTGATCCAGATAACGCTGATGTCCACACACAGAATGTGGAAAACATGTGGATGCGCGCGAAGCGCAAACTGAAAAGGCAGTTTGGCACATGCCGCGAACTGTTCCCTTCTTATCTACATGAATTCATGTTCCGCAACCTTTTTCGAGGACATGATATTTTCAAGAACTTCATTCTCGCCTTGGGGGAGAACTATGCATAATGTCATTTTTACACATTACATTGTTTTACATTTTCTATTTTTTTAAAGGCAGTGTCTACACGTCCGGCGCGCCGGACGTCTATCTCCCGCACTATGTGTCCGGCGACCAAGTCACATGACCGCCGTAACAAAGTGGCGAGAGATATTATCTTGTCGGTCAGCCTTGTCACATGACTGCGAATAATTCAAAACTATTGTTAATTTTAAAATCTATTTCTCTACCAAGTAATGTACTGAGTATCTTGAATGCAAATAATAGAGAGAAAAAACTTAAGTGAAAGTGGCTTGTAAACATTTTTGTTTAGTTTGTTATTTGAGTTTGTGTACCAGTAATCCATAAAATAAATTAGGGGCCAGTGTGGAGTAGGCGTAGGCAACCAATAAAAGTTAAAGTAAAAAATTTCATTTTAAATTATTTCAATTGCTACAAAATATTTAAAAACTTCTCATGAAACTACTGTTGCTGAGGAACATGATAATATAAATATATACAAAATATTTTAATTAAAATGGGAAGAAAAAAAACGACCCTTTCCCCGTTATAGATCCTCAAACCTTCTTATTGTCAAGCAACCACTCTACCACAAGACCACACAAGATGTACTAAACTGTACTTCGTTTTGAATTATAAAAACTACTAGCCGTCCGGCCATGTCCGGCGGTCACGTGACAAGCCGCCGGACGTATATCTTGCGCACTACACGTCCGGCCGCGTAGACACTGCGTTTTTTAAATTGTTTTGTGTTATTTGTTCTACTGTATATGTGCTGGAACGAATATGTACAACGTCGTAAAACAAGATAAGAATAATTGTTTAAATAGCCCTTCAAACCAGAACAGCTGGATTTTTTCTTGGCCGACGCTCAAGTGGTAAATTACCTGAACAAACACCAAATATCAATTAAAAAGCATCCAATTACCTTTCAAATGATATATAATATAATACTTGGAGGTAGCTAAAAAATTACAGTCATGAGACACTTTGAAGAATAAGATATATTCAAGGTCATTAAAAACTGGAAAAATCTAGTCTTTTGAGAGTTAAAAGTTTTTTAGGCTAATTCAGATTGATCAGGTTTAGGGATACATTTTAGGTTTATGGATACATTTAGAGTTCAGGTTAGTTAAGGGATACATGAGTTCGTGGGTCACGATAACCAAGATGGCGGCCGCGGGCTGATCTCTCCGAATTGTTTTATTTTCAAAACGTTTGTTTTATGGGAAGTGTGAATAATAAAAATTTTTGCGGTGAATTAAAATTGAATTAGATCTATCCACTTCTGATACCGGGTCAGAATAGCCGCAGCCAAACTTTTCATTACAATTACAGTTAAGACAGTATCAGTAGCCGATTTGCCGCCAAAAAAAAAAAGCAACTTTGAATTTGATCTTGATTGATGTCATGTTAAGTGTTAATGATTATAGAACTATATTTAAAATAGAATTTAAAAATACAATAAAATTATAAACATAAACGTATTCTTACTAGCTTTTAGCTACGTCACAATGTTCTTCGTGTTTCTTCAATGCTACTTGAAACTCTTCAAAAGATGGCACATTGATAATCATGGCTGTAAGATGTCTAACTGTCTAACCAACAGGAAGTATCCGTCATAACCATCACATGACCAGTCGGGTCCGAATAGCCAATTGCTACTATAGGTACCCGGATACCTATAGCCACTCTGAAAAAATAAACTTCTAATATCATTTTGTTAAGTGTTGTCGTTATTTTTGTTTGTTTGTTTGTTGGTTTTTTTTGTCTTTTTTTTTTTTACCAGGCTTTTGAAGCCTTGAAATTTAAATTAAGTTTAACCTTATTATTAAATACTAGAAATAACCCACCCAAAAACCCGATCGCTTACGCTGGACAAGGTGATACAATTGCATTTGGAGCAGATGTGTAGAATAAAAACGTAAGAATTTTAAATATTCTCTACCCGCCCCATCCTTTCCGCATGATAGGAGCGCTTAGAGTGGTATGTTAGGGCTCGAGAGATAGGAAAGAATAAAAATCACGTGTAGACAATTTAACAAAAAAATAATTATTGAGTGAGTTTTGCTTGTGTTAGAAAATTGAGAGGGTAATTCTTGTGAACTTCCTTCTGACAGGTAACAAAGTTTTGCCAATAGTTTCGTCCACAAGATATGACAATAAGAAAAAAAACCTAGAAAGTTGCAGATCAATGTCATGGAGTCTACGATTTAAAGTCGGAATTGGACTTTTCTTGCTGTCCATGTTTAACGTGTCCAATCCACCCGTGGTCCTGGTTATGCTTGGGATTGAACTCAAGTCCACTAGCATGAGATTTGCTCAGTTAAGACACCTTGAATTACTTAAAAGATTTATCACAGTCCACCAGTTTTATAAGTAGTTGATTAACTCTAGTTCTCAATGGTAATCGGTTTTATTCGGAAATTGCGAATTTCATATTAGTTCAGTTTTATGAGGGGAAAAAAATAGATATTTG
The DNA here is from genome assembly GCA_964033795.1 of Lymnaea stagnalis. Lineage (NCBI taxonomy): Eukaryota > Metazoa > Mollusca > Gastropoda > Lymnaeidae > Lymnaea > Lymnaea stagnalis. The sequence goes on from CAXITT010000065.1 coordinate 841,176, forward strand.
CACTATAACAGAGCGTGTTCACAATGTATGCATAAAGTATGGCTAACAATATAATTATATTTGGTCGGGTCTATTGATAAGATGATAATCTTTTTTTTAAGGCTGTTACCTAAAAAAAATAAAAAATTTCTTCACTAGTTTTAACATCTCCACAATGTGGCACTTCATCGTTTTTTTTTAAAAATCGGCTAGCTGGTTGACTCTCGGTAAAACCTTTTAAGAAGGAGAAAATATACTTCCAATGTATCCCCCAATGTAATACGAGCTTGAATAAATTAAAACACATAAAACGGATGAGATGTTTATTGTGACGCATTGCACGTTTGATTGCTTGGTATTTATCCAACGAAGACGCTTGAAATATGGCAGCTCATAATGCAGATGTGTAGAATATACATATATCCATATATATTAACCTTCATATCCCATCATGGGCGCCTGCAGAAAACTTTCTAGGGGGGGGGCAAAAAATCGATTAACTTTCCAGGGGGGGGGGGCAAAAAAATGTTAGTAATGTTTTACTATGTTTAAATTTACTGTAGCGTATTTGTATAGTGAACGAACGGACAGGACATCAGCTTAGTTACTTTCTCTTTATTTCTCTTTACTTTAATACAGTTTTTGTCTATTTTTGTCAAAACAATTTTTATCCAATCAATCCAGGGGGGGGGGGAGTGCCCCCCTTGCCCCTACCTGCGGGCGCTCATGTATCCTATTAATTTAACAAACCTTTGCTCATGTTGAACGCCTTCTTCATCCTGAAGTTGTGTGCAAATGTGAGTCGGAAGGAGTTTTTTTTTAAAAGTATGTTTATAGTATGCATTTGATTTACCATTCGATACATATATTTGGAAATGCCATCTCTAGAGTGTAAAAAATGTGTACACTGTCTAAGAATTGAAAACCTACTAAACAACATTGAAGGATGTGACCAAAAGGTTTTTTTAAAGTTTGATGACCTTTTGAGAACACTAGAGATTGAATCCAAAGGCACAAACTCAATGGGCAAACTTAAGGGCAAGGTCTCTGATTTAAAATCTAAAATACAAAACCTCCCTAGAGACGGAGACAAAAGAATCGGGGAATTTAATGCAATAAAACGCGCGGTCAAGGAGACGAAAGCTAGTGGAGCTGCTTCAGCAGCCATCGCCGGTCATGGAGTAGGAATAAGCACAATCTGTACGGCAGCAGCTATTATGTGTGTTGTTGCCGGCTTTCCTTTCGGCCTTGGATTAAGTGCCGTTACTACTGTAGGTCTTCTGGCATATGGTATTTATGCTAGGAGCGGCAATTCATCTAAAAACAAAAAAGAGAGTGAAAAAAACGCTCCCTGAGAAAGTCTAGTAGACAAAAGGGGGTTACAAAAAAAAGGACAGAAGAGGATGGGGCTTGGACGGTATTCGTCAATAATAAGTCGTGATATTAACTCAACTATTTGTAGAATGTTAATAATATACATTGCTATGAAATCTCGTGTTGTTTTTTTTTAATTAAAAAAATTGACTCATATTCAAATAATGGCAATATTTCTTAGTGCACAAAGTAAAATGTATTTATACATTTATTTACGCTATAATTATTATTTTCCTTTCGTGGGGGGGGGGGGGGGGGGGGGGTGTTAAACTTGTCTTAGCAGCTTTATATGACGTCTGGCGCAGGGGCGNGTAAAAAATTGCGAAATTAATGGAAGACCCCTTAGCAATGGTAATCACTTCCATTACGCAATTGCGAATTTCCTATTTGTATAGTTTTATGAAACAAATATTGATAAACGTATTAATTATGCAGCGTGTTCACAATGTCTGCGTAGTGTTACGCAAACACTAATTTTTTTTGGTCACGCAAACAGTAACATTTTGTCACTCTATTGATAAAATGATAATGTTGTACTTATTGTATCGAGTGTTTATTATTAATTATTTAACAAAGATTTTCTATCGTTAGTTTTAGCATATTCCCAATTTAACACTTTATTTATAAATATTGTACAAATTTTATGCCATCTTTAGAGTGTCAAAGTTCATGTATCTCAGTTGTTATGGTTGAATGCATCAAATGTTTCATTATACTCGTCAACATTCATAGTATATCTTAAAAGCAGGAAATTAAAAAGAATGAATACATAATCACATTATTTCCAACCTTCATTTTATTACATGTTTTGGATGTTTTTTTGTTTTGGTTTTAGGTTTGCTGTGTGAACTAATTATTTTAAAAAACGTAAAACAATTTTACAAAACAAAAATCTAGTATTTAAACTGATAAAAAAGTTTAAAGAGCTGTACCCGAAATGTTTCCAGGGCAAACTTTGTTCTCAAAGAGTCCAAGTGACCAGCAGGACTCATCAGATTTTTGTTCAAAGGCTGATGAGAAGAGACAAAAATTAAATAATGTTCAAATTAATATATTTATATCAAAATATGACGCTATAATAAGACACGGTTAAATCGATTATTGAAGTTAAAAGTTAAAGAGCTATAACGATTACGGTTATAATTTTTATTTTATTTTAATACATTAAGATTGTGTACGATTTTGTACAAGCTTTGATAATTCAAGTTCCAAAGTGTGTACTATTAAGTGAAACATACTTTCAGACAATGGCTCAAAAGTATTTCTTTTTCAAATATATATTTTAATTAGATTTTTAAAAGTCTCAGCGGCAAAAAATCCAAGGTTAGATGTTAGGGACACGACTCTTAAGATATGATGATCTAAAGATGTTAGGAACACGACTCTTAAGATATGATTATCTAAAGATGTTAGGAACACGACTCTTAAGATATGATGATCTAGAAAACCCCATTAAAAACAAAATCAAACATTTTCAAAATTGAGCAGATTCCAGGGACGCCTATGTTACCAGTTTGGGTATTCCCGAACAAAGAGTTACATTCAGACACAACTCCGACTCCGCCAAGCTGCTATTGAAAGATAACGGAATGGAAATAAGGAAATTAGTTGTGACGGGAGTTTGGTAAAAAAAATAAAATTGATGACCTTTTGAACACTGTAGGAATTGAATCCAAAAGGCATAAACTAAATGGACGACCCCAAGTTCAGAATCAATAAATAATACATTTTTAAAAAAAATAATAACGTTGTTTTACTGTGTATTTATTATCCGTGTTAAACATTCATTCAAAATATTATGTAAGGTTACATGATCGTTTTAGTGGAATTCACATTGACTCACTGACTTTTGTGACGAAAAAAGCCAAGAAGAAAGAAATTGTTCTTGTCACAAGAATGACTGACACTTCAAAAAAGAAGTCCTAGATGATGTCACGCCTGTGGCCAGTGTGGGTTAGAATATAAGAGCCATATGAGCATAGATGAAAGGTGTATGTGCCTATGCCAGTACCCCCTCCCACGTACCCCCATCCACCCACCCCGACATGTTGTCCCATTCCCCAACTTTCCAACACTCCCCATCAGCACTTACTCTAGGGCAGTGGTTCTTAACCTTTTATAGGTACCGAACCCCACTAGTTTCAAATGCGCATTCACCGAACCCTTCTTAATGGGAAAAATAAAATATGATTTTTTTTCTGATTTTTTTTTTACCTCCGATGAACCCCTGAGACTGACTCACCGAACCCCTGGGGTTCGATCGAACCCAGGTTAAGAACCACTGACTGTAGGGTCACGTGAGAGCAAGAACGATTGCAGATTTCATTTTAGAAAAAGAACTCTTCAAACAAAATTGTCTTGCTTCTATGTTGGTGGCCCAGTTTATGAAGCACTTTTCCCGATAAATTTAATTTTCACCTTTTTTGTTTCCCTCTCCCTGTCACTTTGTTCAATAATTTATAATTTTGCACCGATTCCTAAATTTGACAGGATATATCTTTAAATTATCAAAAAATCATCTCAACCAAAAAAAAAAAAAAAAAAAAAAAAAAAAA
>CAXITT010000065.1:845089-874401 GCA_964033795.1 Lymnaea stagnalis
TTTTTTTTTTTTTTTTACTGGCATCGGATGAAATAAGGGGAGATCACAAATAAAACATAAAATGATGTTAATTCTATTTGTTATTCCTCTTTCACATTTTTGTAAAGGTTAAAGAGGAATAACAAATAGAATTAACATCATTTTATGTTTTTTTTACTGGCATCGGATGAAATAAGGGGAGATCACAAATAAAACATAAAATGATGTTAATTCTATTTGTTATTCCTCTTTAACCTTTACAAAAATGTGTCCACCCTAATTAACTCATTTAAATGCAAATCGTATTTAAGCATGTCCTCAAAATCGCTATGAGCAAACAAAGACAATAAAAAGTGTATTTGAATTTTTTTTTGTGTGTTTGAAAAGTATTTAATTTTTTTTTAATGTGCATTTGAGAATGGCTTCAAGTTTGGAGAATCTCTAGTCTCTAGACATAAGCGAATAAAAAGGAAATACCTTGAGAGACGGTCATTTTGCATAAAGCTTTCTATACAATTCTTTTTCTCTTTTGTCTTTTTCAACTCCCAACGGAGCATAAGCAATTCACAGTTTCTTCCCGAGCAATTCTGTCTCTTGCTACCTCCTCTTTCTAAATATTTCATATATTTATTACATCTTTGTCTTATTAAACGACAAAATCTAAATTTTAGCAAACATTTCCTGTGATTATTTTTTTTGTTCACTTTTATTTGAATCAATTACCTTATGATTTGCGTTTAAAATTCACAATTTAATCTGTCGTCCTCAATCACATAAAGAAGATTGTGTTTGAATCAACCATGAATGATCTGTTTGCAGGGATCACGTGTTTTGAGTGGGTAGGACACGTGTGCTGTGTGCATGGATCACGTGCCCCGTGTGCGTGGATCACGTGTCCTGTGTGCATGGATCACTTGTTTTGTTGGTAAGGGTCACATGGTGATCTCTGTGCAGTAGTCTTACGGCATTTTTAGTCAATGAAACACGGTTGGCTTTGTGGTCCGAATGCGTGGCTGAGAAACATGAACACACCCTCAATCATATCATCTGATTATCCTCAACTATTCACTTCAAATAATCCTATCCAGACAGTAAAACGGACTAGTTTTTTTTATTACTAAAATCAATTTTACACTTTAAGGGACTTTGATAAAGATCAACTTAAATTCAATAACAGGAATCCCCCCCCCAAACCCCCCCCCAAACCCCCTCCCCCCCCCCCCAGTAAAACGGACTAGTTTTTTTTATTACTAAAATCAATTTTACACTTTAAGGGACTTTGATAAAAATCAACTTAAATTCAATAACAGGAACCCCCCCCCCAACTCCACCCCAAACCCCCTGCCCCCCCCCCCGAAAAAAAAATCATCTCAGTTACAATTAATTTAGCGTCTATTTAATCTAAATATGTTAGATGGCATACTATAATTTTTACACGTTTTTTATGTTCCTGATAATTGTTAAACCTTTAACATCCTGGTAGCCATAATAGAAGGCGTTCACTCTGTCAATGAAACCCCACTAAAAGAGGTACGTCATCATGGGAGTAGAGCAAAGTCTCGGATTTTAAATTTATATTCCATCAGATTTTTTAAGAGCTGAAATATTTTATAGGGTGCTATTGATCAAATGTATAAATACACTAAATTGGGTAAAATATAAAACACAATTTTGACTTTTTTCAAATTCTATTTGAAGGGCATTATATTTTTTTTTTTAAAGGCACTGCATTATATTTCATTCAGTTTGTTTAAGCCTGACAACGTAAAAGCCCCTGATATGTGCCGAGCAGAGCAAGACTAATGGCGAGATGGAGCACAAACACACATACACCTTTTTCTCTAGCATCTTTCATATTTTATTTTGGTCGCCCCCATTCCTTTGCACGAAATCGTTATTTATTTATGTATCTTTTTAAAGTTAATTTTTTTCGGAGCTAAATTGATAAAATATAGACTAAAATATATAATCAAACTGGGATCGGTTTTTTTTTCCTTATATATCTATTTGTTTTTGTTGTTGTTCATTCAAGAGAAGAAGGTCATAAACGCTTCTTAGTTAAATAAATGTTGAGACTATTTCATTAAAAAAAATCTCATCACTATTATTATAAAGGATACACGTAATGTAAAAAAAATAACTGATTATGGTAATACATGTTTTAAGTTTGATTACAAATATATGTTTTTAAATAATTTTTTTTTTCTACGCTTAAGAAGAAACACGAAGAAAAAGAATTCCGCGCTGGAAATTCAGGTCATAAAAATGAAATAAGGGATTTGAAAACCAAACACTTTTAGTGTGGTTTTCACATAATATCATCAATTTGTCTATTTTTGTAATCCTCTAAACGACCATGACTTTAAAATAGAATGCAATCAATAAAATAGGGAGTAGCTTCTTTTGAGTAAGATGATCGATCAATGGGTGCTCTGTGTTTTTTATAAAGTCATTTCTAAAAGCCTACTGGAACGGTGCACTGTTACTTCATCTGAATTGAAAGATAACTAATTATATTGTAATCAAACTTCCGGCAACAACAATGGCATTAGTAAAACAAAGTTAGGTTAGGTTAAACCTGAAAATGGATCGCACCAACATACGTTGTTTTGTTGCATTCCTTTTTCAGGTTTAACCTTACTTTATTTTACTAATTTCGTACTGTGCTAACCTGATTGCAGTCTCTCCCCTTTATTACCCAACAACAATGGCGATCACTTCATTTTGGTATTTTCATTTGTCCTGTCTGCTAAGGAAGGCTCTTAGCCGAAACGTTCTTGTCTTATAGTCCTGTCATTCTATTCAATCCTCCACATAATTTTTTCTACTCTAACTGAATCGAACTTTTGAATTAGAAAAATAATTTGTTAAATAATAATAATAAAAAAAAAAAAATTAAAAAAAATAAATCACTTACCACATTTGCCGCTTATATCTCAACAGCCCCCCAGATGGCTCACTGATGACATTAAGGCTTAAGTGCAGCATGCATGCACAAACAAATCATGTCGTAGGGGGTCGTACAAATAGGATCGCATTGCCCCCCCCCCCTGATAAGAGCTAAGTGATATGATGATATTATTTTAAAACTTAGTTTTACATCGATTTATTTAAGAGAGTTATTATCTTAAAGACATTAGAATGTTTGTTGAAATAAAGGTGGGGTCGGTTTGAGTGGAATTAGGTGGTCAGTTTGAGTGGAATTAGGTGGTCAGTTTAAATGGAATTAGGTCGTCAGTTCAAGTTGAATTAATTACTTCAAGACAGCAAGCTTTTCAAAACTTACTTTGTGCGAAGTTTCAGATCTATAGTTTGAAGGAAAGTGGGTCAATTAGCCGTCCAAAGTTGATATAAAGGATGTAATGAAAAGGATTATTTTTTTTTTTAAATTGGACATTTACTCATGTGAACAAATGAACGTCTATTATCGTGCATTGCAACAGACGAAAAGGCAGATGGCTTAAAAACGGCGGAGGGAATTTTTCAAATTCATTTTAAAAAATGTCTTAATCTGTTCTGTAGCCCAACAACACACGCTGCGTTGATTTGTGGAGTGTACGTCCATAACGACAAGACTAAATGAATATGTGGCGCCGAACATATAGAGATATGAAGGGAAAATATTATATATAATTTTTAATGTTTGCTCACTCTTAAAAGAGTAATCCTTGCACTGATATAGGTGGACCTTTATGGAAAAATTAATGTTTGTTGAATAAAAAAATGTAATTAAGTAATTAAAAAAACAACAATACCAATTTATTTCATGGCAAGTATTGTCCATAGTCCTATGTCAGACTAACAACTGTTGGAACATTTCTTATATTTGTGGTGGTGTTTTTTTTTGTTTTTTTTTGTGTGTGTTTCTTAAATACTTTTATTTAATTTGTGAAAAAAAGGTATAATTAAAATGAAAGTCAAAATATACAGGAGTTTTGAACTAAATCGATATGAAAGACCTAACGTTCAGGCCTGCAGGAGTTTTGAACTAAATCGATATGAAAGACCTAACGTTCAGGCCTGCAGGAGTTTTGAACTAAATCGATATGAAAGACCTAACGTTCAGGCCTGTCAAGCTTCGTCATTAGGTCATTCCCTTTAAACTACACATTATGCAGGTCAAATCACCTTCGCGGCCTGTATAAACTTTATTAGTCTTGGTAAGAAAATGTTTGTAAGACAAGCCATCTCATCGGTACACACTTAAGTCCCTTGTATAAAATTAACCAGTTAGATGCCCTTACATCAAATGGGCTTGTAAGTCAAAATACCCAATAAGTGAGCTAACCAACGGGTCAACAGATCCACAACTGACCATGGACAACAACTGCAATAACTTACAAGCAGTGCTGGCTGCTGAGACTTACTGTCCTAAAATTCTTCAATAAATGATCTCCCTCTCCCTCCCTCTCTCTCTCCCTCTCTTGCTCTCTCCCTCTCTTTCTCTCTCCCGCTCTCCATCTCTTGCTCTCTCTCTCTCTCTCCCTCTCTCCCTCTCTTTCTCTCTCCCGCTCTCCATCTCTTGCTCTCTCTCTCTCTCTCCCTCTCTCCCTCTGTCCCTCTGTCCCTCTCTCCCTCTCTCTCTCCCTCATGATCTTTCAACAAAAGAAAACATAAATGCCAAAGACAACATGATGAACCGCATGGAAAGATAACAACAAAAATATCCTATTAAATAAACCTTATTCCATGAATATTATAATTATTTCCATACAAAAAATAACTCCACATGCATTATTCATACTCCTTGAGCTACATTTTTAGAATTTAAAATTCTCCATATTGCACAATTCATTTCGGAAAATTTTCAAAAATGTAAGGAGATCATCTACTTGCATTTTGTAATACTAACAGCTTTTGTGTGTGTACACGTTGACAGAATGAAGTCTTGTGTTGATCTGAAGATGTTGAGCTTTCGATTTTCTTTCGTTTTCAATCGTCAGTGTTTATGTTTGTATTAATTGTCGAAAAAATGAATCAACTACACTTTTCTGGGCGTTTTTGTTTGGAGTAAAATAACTGTACTTAGTGTTTAAAGAATGGTACAGAGATGGTGTGTGTCCGTCACCGCGAGGCGATGGAGTAGCTGTTGGCACTTCATCGAACGGCTTTCGAGGGCGTTACTGGAAAGGCATTCTGGGCTTTCCAATTCTGGCAGGAGAGCCTTGACTCCTGGCTTAATTTGGCCTACTCTAATGCTCTTTTTTTTTTATGCAAGCGCTTCATTTCGTGCATAATTTCCTGGCTTTACAAAAAGGCAAATCTCTGCTCCTCGTGAAGTGACGTCACCAGTGAAGCTACATAGCACGGCCGGTGCCTCATGGAGACCAGCTGTTGCCCAATGCAGTAGACGCGCCCCCCCCCCCTTCCACGCTCCACGTTTGCCAGTGGATCCAAAGGATTGACAGCTGTCAAAACAACTTGTCACTAACTGCATCGCAGGGGTTGTCGAAATGACATCGGTATCAGCGTCAGATGGTATTCGGCATGGCGGCCTTAGGCCACTGCAAACTATGCGGCCGCAATGGGCCCCGCACTTTCATAGGCCGAAGTTTCTAATACAAAATCTTAATTTTCACTTATTATCCTTATCCCTACCCAGACTGGGCCCCGCGCAATCCGTTTCTGATAGGGCCCCGCAATTGTTAAGGCCGGCCTTGGTATTCGGGACTCTAAACCTTAACCTTCCGCATCGATGTGACTGATTTATATTGATATTCATTCAACGTATTCCCATTTTTCATCAATTTTGACATGAGCACAACTTTACACGTCACCCCTGTTGCTGCTAACGGGAACCTCTATGATAATCTTATAAGAGAATTAGTATCTAGAAAGCCAGCGTGTGACCTACTACTTTTTCTTCTTCTTAGACTTTGTCACTGCCAAAATAGCATAGGCCACCCCCACAATACTTTTCCACCTGTCCTTGTCCTCGTCTATCTTGGTTCGTTCAACCCAACTTTTCTTCATGCTCTTCAACTCCTCATTTCCATTTGGCTCTTCTTCTTCTTCTATATCTTAAGGGCCCACGATCAATTTATTGATCATTTTGGCTCCTATGCATGTGATGGGATTTGCAATGTTTCTGTTCCTGGTGTTGATGAGGAAATTTCACTGACTTCCAGTTCCACTTTGTGAGGGAATCATGCACTAGGGGTTTGAAGGCTTGAGGCAATAGACACAAAAGTGTCTAGTGTTGTCGCCTCAACCGTTCCTTTTGAAAGGCTCTTGTTCTTCTTCCTCTTTTTTCTGCTTGAAGGCAAATTTGTCCCGTGTACCTTAGTGGGAAACAAATAAAAAAAAAACGTACAACTCTTCGTAATCGGAAGACCAAAAATAGCACGGTCGCCACTCTGACGCATGTCTTATTCACCTCTACTTAACAGTGAGATTTCCTAGTTTATTGTCCTTAGTTCATGTTGGCGTCTAACGAAGATACAAAATATCCTCTTTTTTTTTTTTTTTTTTTTTTTTTTGCTTTTTTCTTTTGGTTTTGTGTTCTGCAGCCTTTTTGTTTTTTTTTTTTTTTTTTTTTTTTTACGCGTTTGCCTTCAGGTTCAGAGGTCAGCAGCCATTTTGTAATTTAATCACCTAAACTTAAGGATAATTCTCATTCATCAAATCTTTTTTTTTTAATGTATCCTTAGGATAAAGTAATTTGTGATGTCTTAATATGCTTTAGAGAAGGATCCATAAAAGTTATTCAAATCGACATTCCTATCGACTATGGGCTTCGATGTCCGTATAAAATGATAGATAACTATGTATGTAATTCTAAACAAGATCTGTCAACGATTTGTTGCATTCAACACATGTGATTTGTTTTGTTTTTTAAAGAGCTCAACATCATTGGCGGCAACAGTAATTTATTTTCAGGAGCTTTCTCAGAATCTATTTACAGCTTTCCTTGTTGAGAGCGCCAGGCGTTTGACACGCCCATGGTTGAAATGCCAGGAGATCTAACGCTCACCGTTTTATAGATGTGTCTGTGTGGCTGAGGGCTAGGGACGGACAATGGGATGGAAACGAAATAGAAATGGAATAGGAAAGTTATTTGGAAAAGACTGATTGAGGATAAACGATATGCAAATAATGTTGATGTTATTTGGAGTTGAAGAGAGTCAGTGAAAATTTATGTCGCAAAATTTGACATATAAGGTTAAGAAAAAGCGTTGATGTGCGAGGTTGGCCAAAACCTGTTGTTAATGGGCGAGGTTGGCCAAAAACCTGTTGTTGACGTGTGAGGTTTGCCAAAACCTGTTGTTGATGTGCGAGGTTGGCCAAAACCTGTTGTTGATGTGCGAGGTTGGCCAAAACCTGTTGTTGACGTGTGAGGTTTGCCAAAACATGTTGTTGATGTGCGAGGTTGGCCAAAACCTGTTGTTAAAGTGCGAGGTTGGCCAAAACCTGTTGTTGATGTGCGAGGTTGGCCAAAACCTGTTGTTGATGTGCGAGGTTGACCAAAACCTGTTGATGAAAGATGTCTGTTGCTTTCAAAGTGCAAAGAAATTTTTAAAAATATATTACAAACTATAATAAAAATATCACTTTGACGACATTTCTATATTTCTGTCTTGGGTCATTGTACATTAATGTTGATGAGTTTTATTCCAAGACTCATCTTTAGTTCTGCCTCGAATCAATGTACATTAATGTTGAGGAGATTACTTTGAAGACATCTCTTTATTTCTGTCTTGATCCGATGTACATTAGTGTTGAAGAGTTTACTTCTTAAATAAAGACATTTTTATTTCAAAGACAGAATATCAATAGCAATTAAATTCACAAAATCTTGTTGTTGCTTGTTCAGACCTTAACATTGTGATTAGAGATGACAGACCCCCGGCCTTTTTGCGGTGAGAGAAAAAAACGGGTGAATTGACTTGAGAAAACATTGCTATAATTTATTATTTTTTAAAATCAAGTTTTAAAATAGAATATTTAATATTTGTTGTTGTTTTTTTAAGGGTTCTTTAATTGCTCTGTATATTGCTGATACATAAATATGTAACTAAAATACACATTTTGAAGGTAGTAGTACCTCCCATGGCAATATTTATAGATTTATATTTAAAGTCATTTCGAAGAATACGTTTAACTGTATTATTTGTAAAATGTGTGGGAGAAGAAAACCTGTGTGGGAGAAGAAAACCTGTGTGGGAGAAGAAAACCTGATGTTTGTAGCTGAGCTATTTTGCGATCGCTGGTCAAATTTAATAGTTTGAGAAAAAATCATGAATGAATATTTTCACATTTTCGTGGGATTGATTCGTAATTTTTTAAAACATTAATCTTTATCCATTAGTATGATTCAAATGTCTTACAACAGGGTATCAATGTTACATGGGCCAAACCTCCGTACTTATTGTGAAGCCAAAACCCTCCGAGAGTGTTATAAATTACGGGTTAGCTCTTAATTCGTTGACCGCGTGGCACCGTGTGAAAGAATGTGCTCGGAGCCGCGAGGTTAATCGATACTTGAAGTCTTAAGTGCAGACTTGGGCCATGGCATCACCAACCCTCCCAACAAACCCCGGGAGATAGGAGACAAATCATTGTTTTATTTGTTTGTTGTTGTTTTTTTTTTTTTTTTTTTTGTAAATGTCCCATCAAACCCAGAAATACACAAAGGTCATTGCAATATATGTATATAATATATATATATATATATATATATATATATATATATATATATATATATTAAAACAATGGCGGCAGGCTAAAAGGTCATCTTGACCCGACAGCACAATCGTCTTCAAGCCTTGTAACAGCATGGAGTTCATCCCTCTAGCTTGCGTGTCTGCCCGGTACAAGGCTTTCCATGGAATCCATCAGCCGTGGACTGGTTTACATCGGCCACTGGGTTCCTGATTTAAGTGCGGGAGGGAAAAAGTGTGTGGGGGGGGGGGGGGCTTTGATGAAAGAATAACTCGTGGAAGAAGACTTGTTTCGATTGTTTTAAAACAAAAAAACGGATCGAGTTCAGATAAGATCGGAGAATTTCTGTCAAATGAAGCAGATGTTGAATTGTTGATCAAAGATGTGTGTCTGACCTTGCTGTACAGGCTTTACTTTATAACTTTCTTAACTTAGTGCAGCCACTTGTGACTGTGAAAATGGTCAGTCAGTGAGTGCTGAAATGTCTGACTCTCCGAATGGTCAGTAGGTGGGTGCTGGAATGTATGGCTGACCGAAGGGCAGGTCAGCGGGTGCAGAAATGTGTGGCTGCCCGAAGGGTCAGTCAGTGAGTGCACGAATGTGTGACTGACCAAATAGTCAGTCAGTGAGTGCACGAATGTGTGACTGACCAAACAGTCAGTCAGTGAGTGCACGAATGTGTGACTGACCAAATAGTCAGTCAGTGAGTGAACGAATGTGTGACTGACCAAATAGTCAGTCAGTGAGTGCACGAATGTGTGACTGACCAAATAGTCAGTCAGTGAGTGCAGGAGTGCTTGGCTGTCCAAATGGTCAGTGAGGAGATAGCAGAAAGCTTTGTCTCCTATGTGCTAAGGCGGGTCGGTAACGAAGTTGAAATGAGGCAACTTTTTTTACAGACGTGAGCAATAGTTACCTCATTGGTGTTTTGATTGTACAGGTCATGGAGTTTATTGTCAGATAAACTCTCTAGAAAGGCTGGCATGCTCTTTAGGAGGGTAATGAAAGAAAAGAGTTGCTATGTGATAATTAGTTACGTATAAGGTTTGACATATTTCCCCCCCCCCCTAACTATTCACCATATTTTAATTCCATTTTTAAAAAAAATAATAAAAGTAGTGTTGAAATTTTATTACAATTAAAAATTTATTTTAAACGTTTTAAGTTGCACTTGGAAAATAACAAAAACATGTAGATGTAGTTTAAAAAAAAAAAAAAGATTTTCTAAATTTTAACATTATACAAGTGCTGACATGGGGAAAAATTGTTCAGTAAATAGTTTTATTTTTTAAAACAGTATTTTTAACTATATCAATTAAAGACATTGTCCACTAAGTACGTCTCCGATCTTCCAAGGTATCTTTTCACCATCTTTTGTCTTAATCAACATCAGTTTCCCTCCTCCCCCCCGGTCCAAAATATCCACATTAGCGAGGAAGCCCCGACAGTTCCAGCCATTTAACCAGAGGGCGCTCGCGCTCGCTCACCCGCCACCCCCACCGGCGCCCCGACTGCGTGTCCTCTGTTCCCACTCCGCTAATTAGACTACGCCCCTGCTCCACCAGGGAAGACTCGGGATGCAGTTAAGGGGGTTTCCACCCCGCGGCGATATCACAAATTTTGTTGAATGTAACGTCCCGCGGCCATCCTCCTCGGTGTGTCCCTACATTCTTAATTGGCATCATTATTGCGCCGATGCCCAGAAAGAATTTTGCCGCACAGCCGAGTTTTAAATCTGGCGCTTTCCTGTGCGCAAAAAGATTGAATCAAAACCACGTGACCCTCCGTGACCCGGTCTCTAACGAAGTCGACCGACGAATAATGGAGGACCCTGGGTTGGCGAATTTGCAAGCTAGACCAACCACTTAGATGATTATCCATTTTCTCGTTCACCACCCCCCCCCCCCTGAACTTGTCGCGAGAAGGATTCGGTCATCGTGAATAAGCGAGCCATTTGAGAGCGTTTTTTGCCGCGGTTCATAAATGTACAGGGTAAGAAGTGTTGTCAGGTGATGTTTTAAAAAAAGGCAAAAAAAAAAAAAAATCCTGAAAAAAATAGCCAGATGGTTAAATGACAGGTAAGACTAAAAATACTATATTGTTAAAAATAAACAAAATTGCTCTTGTCCAATAGGAATGTTAGATAAGCCATTTGTAGAGATATCGAAGAATGGTAGGCTTAAATATCAACGTTGGTAGTTTTCCATAGATTTAAATAATAGTTGTTGTTTTTTAAAGGGAGTGTTGTTTAGTCGAAAAAAGAATCAAGCTGTTTAGTTATTTTTCCTTGAATAAAAGAAAAAAACAACAGATTTCCATAATCTCTTTCCTTGGAGATTATGGAAATCTGTTGTTTTTTCTTTTAAAATATTATTATTATTATTATGACTATTTTTATTTTTTTGCTTGTAAACAGAAGCACGTCCCATTTTGGTTGTGACTGTGTTGGGGGCGAGCTGGGTGGTGACTTCAGGATAGCCAGGACGTCTTGACCTGATGGAAAAACATTGGATTATGTATTATAAACGGCGAAATAAATTATTTCCTGATCATATTTATAATAATGACTTAAGACTTTTGCGTTTCTGGAATCATGAAAAAAAAAAAAAAAAAAAAAAAAAAAAAAATGTAAGTTGTGTTTGCGGAAAGAAGTGGATTATTGAACTTTTTTATCGAGGTTCTCATCCTGTACACGAAAACGTTGGCGTCGGCGAGCTTAAAATAAACAGGACTTTTGTGTCTGGCTTCGACAAGTCCATTAGAGTTTGTGTGCTGCTCTAAAAAATTATCTTTGGTTAAGGATTAGCGCTAATGGATTCCATTGCCAGCCCTATTAGCAAATTTTAAACCGCTAATGATTCAATAAAAATTGACCTGATCCTTACTCTCGACAGGAATTTATAATTTTTTTTTTTTTAAATGACACTTAACTTCAATTTTAATTAAAAGGCTGTAGAAGTTTGTTTTTTTTAAAAGTTTTTTTTGGTTTTTTGTTTTTTCGAATGCAATTGGGTAACGCCGGGTATATTGGCTAGTAATTTAATAAAAGTTGACTTGATTCCTACTCTCTATAGCAAAGAATGCTTTTTTAAAATGTTTTTTTTAAATTAAACTCTGTCCACTTGTAAGTCACACCTGAAAATTAGTTCGTTTGCCGCAGCTGCTGGTCACATGGTTAATTTTGAACAGTTAATGTTAGTAACACTTTTTTTCTGGTCTATTATCATTTGGCCGGTGTACATAAAAACACATGAATTATGTGGAGAAAGACAGTGTATCCAAATTTGACTCACCTCAGCTCATGCATCTCTTTATATGCACGATAACTTATCTTTACAGTTTCCATTTTCATTCATAAATAAATCTAAGGCGTACCCCCCCCCCCCCGGCCTCTACCAAAACCAAACCAAACCAAACCAAAAATATAAATTAATTTTGAAAGAATTTAAAAAAAAAAAACAACAACGAAACTTTCATAACATATTCTGATACCTAAGATATCTTGATCTTTAGATTAGAAGTTCCACATTTAGAACAGGAATCGTGTCTGTAGTTTGGCACCATTTACCCCACGGTCACTACACTGAAAAAGTTAAAAAAAAAAAAAAAGCATTGGCTTTAACAGGATGTGGGTGTGGGGGATGGGGTGGGGGGATTTAGTTTGCTGCTAATGGGTCACCCGTCGCTGACAGGTCATTTTGCTTGAACGAAATCGAATCCCACCTGGGTGGGATTCACGTCTGATGTATCGTTGTTTTTAAATTTAAAGCATTACAACTTGTCTTCATTTTTGCCATGAAAACTTCCATACCGCTGAGTGCATGAGTTCATAAACTTGATGACCTGTGTCACTTAATTTTCAGACAAAAGATATGGCCAACAACGACACTATTTATGTATGTGGCCGAGTGGTCTAAACTGCACCAATGTCAAGTCATATGGTCTCGAGTTCAATCCCCCACCGAAGACCAAGTCGAGCTAAAACATCATTGACACCACCCCGGGTGGACGTGACACGTCAACCTTGGATGGGGAATCATCTAAGAGAAGGAAACTGGGAATTCCAACTCTCAGATGCAGTCCCGTGGGCGGATAACATTGGCACAGTGAGACATTCCGACAATTCCGGCGGCGCCATTGGTGCCAAGCTGTATCATCCAAATGATGTTCCCTTGGGTTATCCAGCGGCGTGGAGAGAGGCGATTTGCTGTGAAGGGAACCAGCTTATAATCATAAAAAGTAAAATCTAAGGTCTTGTGGATTTCGTCCAGCAAATTTTACACCATCGTCACATTGTAACGGACGAATGCCAGCAAAAAGAAAATATATATTTATATATATTTATTTATATATAACATAAAAGCTTGGAACAATACCTCTTATGTGTTAATTGAAACTGACAGACCATCCGAACACAGCTGTCCCCCCGTGGAGAGCTGTAACTCTGAAATCATTATGACTAATGGAGACCCCATTGTGTGGACCACCACGCACAAAAGGAGAACAAAGGGTTTTCTTTAAAATCCCTTATTTTAAAGGTAAGCGATCCCCTTTGAAACATTAGGAAGATTAAAGAAATGTCTGGACACATTTAGCGTAATGAACCTAATGCCATATCATGTTTTTGAAACACATTGAAAAAAAAAAAAAAAAAGAAATACAATATATTTTTTATTTGTTAAAAGGTAAGCGATCCCCTTTGAAACATTAGGAAGATTAAAGAAATGTCTGGAAACATTTAGCGTAATGAACCTAATGCCATATCATGTTTTTGAAACACATTGAAAAAAAAAAAAAAAAAGAAATACAATATATCTTGTATATGTTATGCTTGTGGTGTGACTGCTTCCATTTCCGGATAGGGCGCAAAGTATATTTCCCGATAACTACGTCAAATGATTTATTTTTTTAATTAACGCAACAGCGTTTGGTGCGTAATATTTTCTTTTTCGGAAATTTAAATCGTCTCAATTTAAATATGGGTGTAATAAATCTTCAGGTTAAGGGGTTGGAACATCAGAATATTTAAACAGCTCATGGGCGTGAAATAAAAAGTGTGCAGTGTCGGATCATGGCGCAGAGAGGTCGAACAATAATTGGTATTCTTAAATAACTTGTCAAGTAACTTTAGTAGATGGGAAGTTCACGTATTGCTGTCGCCAATGTTTGGCGGGCGTATTACTCCTAGTATTATACTGTATTTGAAAAAACAACAACAAAAAAATTCGTTTGAACAGGCTCATGTAAATATAAGCTTTCCAAATACGCTGTCAGTTTTGTGAATAAGAAGAGTGTGCGAAGAGATCACAATAATCGTGTTTGTTTACGTTTCGTAATAACTAGCGTTAATTCGATACTTTTATAGCTAGCTTGAAGATACCAAGTGGAGTCCATGAAAGTGGGAAGGCCAACGGAAAAGGAGTCTTTGTCGAGGACTGTCACAAGCAGAGTGTTAGATCGGTAGCCTTGACCATCTTCGCATGCGAAGGACGAACAACAACAACAGCGACATACGTAAAATAAACTTGACTGCCCCGAGGATATAATGATGCCTTCCTAAACTGTAAGATGGGGTCAAGTAAAATAAACTTGACTGCCCCGAGGATATAATGATGCCCTCCTAAACTGTAAGATGGGGTCAAGTAAAGTAAACTTGACTGCCCCGAGGATATAATGATGCCCTCCTAAGCTGTAAGATGGGGTCAAGTAAAATAAACTTGACTGCCCCGAGGATATCATGATGCCCTCCTAAGCTGTAAGATGGGGTCAAGTAAAATAAACTTGACTGCCCCGAGGATATCATGATGCCCTCCTAAACTGTAAGATGGGGTCAAGTAAAATAAACTTGACTGCCCCGAGGATATCATGATGCCCTCCTAAACTGTAAGATGGGGCAATCAAATTATCAGGCGTTAACAGTTTTTTATCATTTGCCCAAAAAAATCCTCCTAGGTGATGCCTGTAAACATGAGATCGATATCCAATATTCATCTGAGCTTGTCATCGCCGGGAGCCACGGACCAGTAAATCTAAAGTGGGGCGGCGTGGTGTCACGTAAGTTACGCTGGCGACGGGCGATACCCGGGCAGTAATGGTAATCGCTGATTGGGGCAATTAATGGGCAGTTCTATGACCACGGTTACTCGGAGTGATCAAGTGTGGCAGTCGACGTAGCCGCAAGGACATTCATGTGACCGTAAGAACGTATCTGTTTATCAATGATCATTAAACACAAAATTTAAACAAAAGAGGGAGAGAGATAGAGGGAAAGAGAGAGTGGGAAAAGAAAGGGACGATTGAAAGAGACAGTTTAAAAGAGAGTGGAAGAGAGAGTGAAAGGGAGAGTGAACGAGAGATTAAAAGAGAGAGTGAAAGAGGGAGTGAAAGAGAGAACGAAAGACAGATTTACAGAGAGAATGACAGAGAGAGTGACAGAGAGAGTGAATGAAATAGTGAAAGAGAGTATGAAAAGGGGTGAAAGAAGTAGTAAAAGAGATAGTAAACGAGAGAGTGAAAGAGAGAGTGAAAGAGAGGTTGAATGAAATAGTGAAATAGATATTGAAAGAGAGAATGAAATGGAGATTGAAAGAGAAATAAGTGGATAGAAAGCAAAAGAAGGTGAAAAAGATAGTGAAAGAGAGTGTGAAAGGGAGACTGGATGAAATAGTGAAAAAGAGAGTGAAAAAGAGAGAAAGAGATGGTGAAAGAGAGAGTGAAAGGGGGATAGAAAGAGATAATGAAAGAGAGAGTGAAGGGAGGAGTAAAAGAGAGTGAAAAAGAGATTGAAAGAGAGTGAAAGAGATAAGAAAAGAGAGGGTCAAGAGAGAGTGAAAGAGACAGTGAAAGAGAGAGTGAAAGAGGGAGTGAAAGGATGAGTGAAAGAGATAGTGAAAGAGAGAGTGAAAGAGAGTGAAAGAGAAAGAAGTAGATAGAAAGAAAGATAAAAAAAGGGAGTAAACATTGTCAGAGAAAGAGCAAGTGAAAATGAAAAATG
Organism: Lymnaea stagnalis; assembly: GCA_964033795.1. Taxonomy (NCBI): domain Eukaryota; kingdom Metazoa; phylum Mollusca; class Gastropoda; family Lymnaeidae; genus Lymnaea; species Lymnaea stagnalis. The sequence continues at coordinate 860,724 of CAXITT010000065.1, forward strand.
GTGAAAAGAGATATAGAGAGCAAGAAAGAGAGAAAATGTCCCCTTTCGTTTTATAATGAACTTGTTATATTATAATAAATTAAAGTTTAGATAAACGTTTGTTCAGTGACCTTACATTCGAATCTCGTTTAAGCAAACAAATAGTATTCCATTTGGAGGTCCAGAACTTCACGAGGCAAAGAATATAACCGAGAACAAAGTAAATATTTCAAGGGGGAAAAAACGATCCTAGCTACAATCTAATGATATCGATACCAACCACCTTGTGCCCTCATAGTCTAACCAATATGTTTCAGATTCAATACATATAAAGGATGAGAGGTGACTGGAAGAGCCTTAATGGTTTTTCGGGGGGGTTCAAAGGTGTGGGGTGGAGTGTACACATTCAATATCGACCCGGAGGTCAGAGAGTTATGTCTGTAAACTGTGACTGGTTTTTTCACTAGAGCCTAATCTGAGCCAAGCACATCTATGGATTATGCTATGTTATCATGCCTAATCTGAGCCAAGCACATCCATGGATTATGCTATGTTATCATGCCTAATCTGAGCCAAGCACATCCATGGATTATGCTATGTTATCATGCCTAATCTGAGCCAAGCACATCCATGGATTATGCTATGTTATCATGCCTAATCTGAGTCAAGCACATCTATGGATTATGCTATGTTATCATGCCTAATCTGAGTCAAGCACATCTATGGATTATGCTATGTTATCATGCCTAATCTGAGCCAAGCACATCCATGGATTATGCTATGTTATCATGCCTAATCTGAGCCAAGCACATCTATGGATTATGCTATGTTATCATGCCTAATCTGAGCCAAGCACATCTATGGATTATGATATGTTATCATGCCTAATCTGAGCCAAGCACATCCATGGATTATGCTATGTTATCATGCCTAATCTGAGTCAAGCACATCTATGGATTATGCTATGTTATCATTGCTATTTATGTAGGCGGTCTCAAATTGAAACTCATTTAATAAGAAAAGAAAATATTGATATATTCTTAGTTCGAAATCATTTTTTTTAAAAATAATTTTGAAATATAAGCTGAGACTGTATTTTTCGTATGTACTGTCTGGTGAAGAAGGCATTTAGCCGATACGTCCTTTTAGTTGACCTAGCTTTTTTTTTTTAAATCTAAACGTACCCTTTTCCAATATGTATTTAATTTTTATTTACATGAAACACATCTGATCAAATGTATCAATTGATTAAACACTTGTATGATCTGTCCTCAGTTCTCTGAACCAAATGATCAAGCAATAGATAAGTTGAACTATTGTGTATTCAGTTCAATGTATCAATGTCTGTTTTCAATACCTTATCATTTTTTTTAAAGCGTCAGTACCTCCGCAGCCGAGTCAAAGTATCTGAATCGAGTATCATCCGTGGCATAGTATTTGGAAGCGGAATCGAGTAACATCCGTGGCATAGTCATTGGAAGCGGAATCGAGTATCACCCGTGGCATAGTCATTGGAAGCTGAATCGAGTATCATCCGTGACACAGTGATTGGAAGCGGAATCGAGTATCATCCGTGGAATAGTCATTGGAAGCGGAATTGAGTCCAACATGTTTTTTTCTTTATAGGGAATGGGTGGGGGGGGAGAGGACGTATTGACCCACTGAAGAGTTTTGTTCATGGAAAACAGGGGGGGGGGTGGGATTAACTTGGGGAGGGGTGGCAAAACTCTTGCCTATTCTAGCTAGGTTACGGAACATCACGATAAAATAGTGTCCTGTGATATCATGTAAATGGCTCTCTATTCAGCTACAATTACAATACAATGTACGATAAGATGCAAGATGGGCTCTCAAAACATGTTTTTTTTTTGTTTTTTTTTTGAGTGTGGTGGTGGGGGGAAGGGGGGGTACCATTTTCATAAATTGTTTTACTCAAAATCCAAGTTATAAAGGAAGGTCACAACTGCATGATGGGACATTGGATGAGCGAAACGGTTACAGCGAGATCAATTGCTCTAATGACATTTTTTTAAAAAAACTAGTTCTTTAAAATAAAGTAATACTATTTTTTTTTATTAACTTCATGTCAAATATCTGATGGAGTCGTGGTTTTAACATCTCGCTCTATAAGATGGAGAACTCGAACATTTAAATTTAGCTTAAAAATATGGAGCGCTAGAGATGAATTGGATGACGTCGGGAAAAAAAAAGCCAGTTAAGTAGCTTGAGAACCACTGGGTCATGTTTTCTCAGGGATCAGGTGATTGTGGGTACACCTTTTTTTCCCCCTTTCTGGGCTAAGAAATAAGGGAGATCTGCAGACCGGGATTTGGGGCGCGTGTTAGGGGTGACATTCTGGAATCTGCTGGACTCGAGGAGGGATAGAATGTCTTTCTTGGGAAAATAGAACAAATGTAGAGAAAGGGTTAGAGGAGATAAAAGGGGGGGGGGGGGGGGGGGTTAGAGAGACAAGAGGCGCGTGTTAGGGGTGACATTCTGGAATCTGCTGGACTCGAGGAGGGATAGAATGTCTTTCTTGGGAAAATAGAACAAATGTAGAGAAAGGGTTAGAGGAGATAAAAGGGGGGGGGGGGGGGGAGCTTAGAGAGACAAGCAGAGGGAGGGATTGACAGAGGGGAGTGGGAGATGGAAATAGAGAGAATGAGACTACATCGATTGGCTTGTTAAAGAGGTGCACGGCATGCTGTCTGAATGCTCTTCTCTTTATTCAAAGTGTTCCTCTAAAAGGACACCATTTTTTTAATAAAAACATATTTCTTTTTGTTTCATTTGTCTCTTTTTTTGCGATACAAATCTTCTCCAATTAGGAGTTCGATGCCTGTGTCAGAGACGTTAACATATTTTGGGAGATCTATATATATAAAATGATCTCAAGTTTCAAGAGACAGCTTTTTGGTGATATTTGAAATTTTATAGTATTTTGTGTTTGATGAGCTAAGTTAAATGGCTGGTAGAAGCTTACAATTTCATTAAAGACAACTTCCGCCATCATTTTACAATAATATTTTTTTCCTGGCAGGTTAAAAAAAAAAGGGATGTAATTGTTTAATTTCCGAGGCTGTTCAGTTTGTGCAAGGACAGGGGTTCTCATACTACAGCCCGCGGGGTCTTTTTTTTTCTTGTTCACTACAGCCAAGTTTTATGCTTGGTGCTCAGGAATTTCAGCATGTGTTTATTCAACCGGCCCCATCATCAAAACGTATGAGGAGCCCTATGTTAGGACATCATTTCATAGCTTAAATTAAGAAAAAAAAACAATATTAATTTCTTTGTAGGAAGGGGCGGCCTATACGGCCAATAATTTTTTTTTTGTTCTGTGGAAGTTGGGCAGCAGAATTTGACCCACCTCGGGACGGCATTAACCCAGCTATGCCACTGTGTCCGATCAATTAAGATTTACTTACAACATGTGTTGTAGTTGTTACAGATGTTGTAGTTGAGCAAACTATGCCTGGATCTGATGTAAAGATATATACTGCTTTAAAAAAAATAGCCGAATTTAGCGAATCTACTATAATAGAAACCGAATATAAAAACTATATTTAATCTACTATAATATGTACTATCTATATAATATTGTGTAATACTTACAATATTATATATAAAAGTACTAGATATACTCTAGTGTAATGTGTACTCTTCAATATCTGAAATAGTTTAATATAGACTAAATATAACTTAGTGCAATTTATACTATATATAAACTAGTTCAATTTATACTATATATAATCTAGTGTAACATGTACTATATATATTCTATTGAAATATGTATTATATAAAATCGAGAGTAATATAAACTATATATAATCTAGTGTAATATGTACTGTATATATTCTAGTGTAATATATACTACTAGATGGAGCCCGCCAAACATTGGTGACAGCAGTGCGTGAACGTCCCATCTCCTAAAGTGACTTGACAAAACATGAACTCAAGTAACGCACATTTAAGAATCCAAATATTTGCTACACCCCTTCCCCAATGATACGTCACTGCACACTTTTTATTTCACGCCCATGAACTATATTAATATTCTCATGTCCCAACCACTTTTAAACCGAATATTTTTGACACAATACTTAAATTGAGACGATTTCATTTCCGAAAAGAAAATATTACGCACCAAACGCAATTGCGTTATTAAGAATAGATATACATCATTTAGCGTAGTTATCGGGAATTATATTTTGCGCGCTATTGAACTCATTATTGAACCACGCTCTGGCGTATCTAAAAATAGCCTGCTTGGTGTTTATCCCGTCTTTGTTTGACCTTTGTTGGCGAATTATATATATAGATTGTTTAATCTTAGTCTTAGGTCATTAATCAATTGGAAGTTTGGCTTTGAAGATCAGATTCAGAAATAACAGGCATCGTTATTTCCGTGTGTTCTGTTGTGTATGGTCAACACTCTGGCCTCTTTATTCAAAGAAAAGGTGGTTGAGAGTCATTCAGAGCATTCTAGTTGCCACCTTACCAACGATTATTTTTAATAAAGAAATTATTGACCGTTCACACGCAGTGGCGTAGCTAGTGTTAGTGTCCACCCGGGGCGAGCCAAGCTAGTGTTAGTGTCCACCCGGGGCGAGCCAAGCTAGTGTTAGTGTCCACCCGGGGCGAGCCAAGCTAGTATTAGTGTCCACCCGGGGCGAGCCAAGCTAGTGTTAGTGTCCACCCGGGGCGAGCCAAGCTAGTGTTAGCGTCCACCCAGGGCGAGCCAAGCTAGTGTTAAACACCAAATGCAATTGTGTTATTATATATATATATATATATATATATATATATATATATATATATATATATATATATATATATATCATAAGCGCATTTATCGGGAATTATATTTTGCTTGTTATTGAACTCATTATTTAAAACACACTCTGGCGTATCTATATATGGCCTGCGTGGTGGTGTTTGACCTTCACTGGGAAATTATATATATAGATATATAATCTAGTGTAATACGTACTATATATAAACTAGTGTAATATGCACTATATATATATAATCTAGTGAAATATGTACTATATATAATCTAGTGTAATATTTACTATATATAATCTAGTGTAATATTTACTATATATAATCCAAGGACCACAAGCGCGTCCCACAGAAAGTAAGATAAAATATTAGCTTCAGTCTAATAAGAAAGGGACAAGATTGACCTTCAAGACGCCCTTTTTGCCCAGCTAGTTTGTCCACGCGCAGGCCACCTCATATCCGGTAACACGACGTCTCATCACGTGACCATTTACCCACCTCTGATTGGCCCAGCACGACTGTCTGACTCAGCGGCCACTTCCGGTGTTTCGGGTCCCCGATGATGGCTGCGTGGCCGACAGGGGCGATGACGTCACCGCGAGGACACGTCCTTAATGAGGTGTCCTCCATTATGATCACCGGCAGCACCAACCGTGTCTTCTCCTAGCGAGTTAACGAGCCACTTCCCGCGCGGTCCTCTAGTGTGCCGCCGCTGCTTTGGCTGCAGCTCATCAAGTTTATACTCAATCTATTGTCTGAATATACACACACGATTAAAACTAAATATGTTTGTTATCTCTAGTAGATAACTAAAAAAAATTATTTTTGTGTAAGACCAAAAAGTGCCACCCCTTAATTGTAAATGTTGATTACTCATCTTATTTTACTAGTTCTCGATGTTGTATGAAAATTATTTTTTGAATTTGAAGTAAACATACAAATACGTGAAAGCATGTACATAAAAAGAGGAGTTTTTGAAGCATAATTTAAATTGAACCTAACTCTTAGTTAAATTAGCATGTTTGTTACGGCGCAAGAAGAGCAAAAAGAGTATTTAGAGATCCCGTTAAGACACATTTAATAAATTATTTAAGAGTATGATTTCAATTAACAGTTAATCTCAAGAAAAACATGATTTTTATTGGAGAAACAAAATTTTGAACTATTTCGGATTTTTTCGGTGATATCCAACTCTCCCGAAAAAATGCCATCGATATTGTGGCCTAAACCAAGCAAACGTCACTATCATCAGTGTAGGGCCAAGTAGGGCCCCTGGCCTGCTCCACCACATCCTTCCATTCGGATCGATCCAAGGCTCTCTCCGCCTCCATGCGCGGTACCACCAGCTGGTGTAAGTCCTTCTCTACATTGTCGATCCATCTCAGTCGTGGTCGACCGGTGAGCCGTCTTGCCCCCTAGGTTTCTGCCTGAAGATCACTTTAGCTGCGCTCAGTCCCGCATCTCCTCGACAGGTCCTGTCTAGCAAATAAACCAACGCTCTAGATACATATTAAACGTGGGCTGTGACGCTGAATGCACCCACCAGTTGACATTAGGATCAGGCCCTGTGGGATGAAAGAGTTTGGGGCAGCATATTTGAAAAAAAAAAAACAATTAAGTTTATTTCTTAGGTGAAAAATTATTTTCAACTTCCTACACAATGAATGCATTTGCTTACCTATAAGCATAACCATTTCGTTATTTTTTTCACTTCGTCTGGTAATTCTTTCTCTCTTAAAAAAAAAAAAAATAAATAAATTAAAAGAAAAAAAAAAAGAAAAAAAAACACATACATTTATTACAAACATTGTAGGGGACCTTCGTTCATTGTTCTATTTCGTCTTTTTTAATGTTATATTCATCACTATGAATGTTGAATACTTCAGTCAGCGAGGTTCAGAGGGGTCCAAACACAGACGGGCAATGAACTATTACCATCAATTCAAAGATGGCCAGCGGTCAATGAGCTGGGTATTTCCAGGGCCCCTTAAAGACCTGAGTTCGCCTATGCATGATATTAGGCCAAACACTTGATCATTTTATTCTTCTCAGTTTCAGTGGATGCATTTATCATAGACCAAAAATAGTCATGTTTTTTTTCCAGCTTAACATCACAAATGGTGGCGTCAAATAAAATCATAGAAAAAGTATATAGATATTATTATTATTATTATTTAGGCATTTTTGTATAGCGCTTACCTTACAGCTCTAAGCGCTTTAAAATTATTGTGTAACTATATGTACTATTGTGTAACTATAGTAAACGAAACGTATTAATATATGACTCTAGTGAAAAAAAAATTGTCGAATCTACATGTCCTTAGTATATAAATATACTATATTATTATTATTATTCTCTCCAGGAAACTGAATGGAAAATTTACTCACGAGGTGATGACAGATTCAGATTCAAACTTCTTGGAAATGTCAAAAAAATTATAATAAAATAAAAATGATAATAATATAACAAAACAGGTCTCAATGTGTGTCTTAAGTAGAGTTAGATTTCAGAGTATGAAACTACTCTTAATAAAAATGTAGACATAGTTGTTGTTTTTTTAAACAACAAAACACATAATACTATTAAAATATAACCACGTGCCTTCAAGGGTAGTCTGCAAAGGCCTCGGTCTTAGCAAAAATTACTGCAAATAAATTCTGTAAAAAAATTTAGATTACTCTGGATTTATTTTAGTCCTAACCATCTTATTTTTATTTTTAAGAAATTACTATGATCAACATCACTTAGTGCTACGCATTCCTGGAATAAACTACCCCACGCCCCAACTATTTTATCTCTTGCCTTTGAAAAAAAAAATGATAAAACCCAAACTCACTCACTCGGGAAATTAACCTCCAAACAGAACCACCAAACTAATGAATGTTCTACTCTCCCCAACACTGCAGTTCTCCATCCATCCTCCGTCAACAATGTGGCGGTGCTCCAAGTTTAAGGGGGGGGGGAGGTGAGGGAGAGGGGGGGGGAGGCGCCACGGTGGTTTGTTCTGGGTGGGGGTGGGGGCGCGTGAAATGAATCGGCGTTATCTCCCCCTGCTAATTAAATCATTTGTTTAACATCGCGACCCCCTCGGGCAGCTCGTCCATTCAAGACACACAACTGATGAGCCATGGGTCGTAATGATGATTTTTGTGTTGTTTTTTTTAAAAAGGGTAATGGATTAACGAGCAGCACACTAGTACAATAGCCCAGTAGCGCAATAGCCCATTAGCGCAATAGCACAGTAGCGCAATAGCCCAATAGCGCAAAAGCACAGTAGCGCAATAGCCCAGTAGCGCAATAGCACAGTAGCGCTATAGCCCAGTAGCACAATAACAAAGTAGCTCAATAGTACAGTGGCGCAATAGCCCAGTAGTGCAATAGCCAAGTAGCACAATAGCACAGTAGCGCAATAATCCAGTAGCGCAATAGCACAGTAGTGCAATGGCACAGTAGCACAATAGCCCAGAGGCGCAATAGCCCATTAGTACAATTGCAAAGTAGTTCAATAGCCCAGTAGCGAAGCAGCACAGTAGCGCAATAGCCCAGTGGCGTAATAACCCAGTAGCGCAATAGCACAGTAGCGCAATAGCACAGTAGCACAATAGCAAAGTAGCGCAATATCCCAGTAGCGCAATAGCCCAGTAGCGCAATATCCCATTAGCGCAATAGCCCAGTAGCGCAATGGTCCAGTAGCGCAATAGCATGTAGCTCAATAGCCCAGTAGTGCAATAGCACAGCAGCACAATAGCCCAGTAGCGCAATAGCCCAGTAGTGCAATAGTCCAGTAGCGCAATAGTCCAGTAGCGCAATAGTCCAGTAGCGCAATAGCACAGTAGTGCAATAGCCCAGTAGCGCAATAGCCCAGTAGCGCAATAGTCCAGTAGCGCAATAGCACAGTAGTGCAATAGCCCAGTAGCGCAATAGCCCAGTAGTGCAATAGCCCAGTAGCGCAATAGTCCAGTCGCGCAATAGATTTGCTTACCTATAAGCATAACCATTTCGTTATTTTTTTCACTTCGTCTGGTAATTCTTTCTCTCTTAAAAAAAAAAAAATAAATAAATTAAAAGAAAAAAAAAAAGAAAAAAAAACACATACATTTATTACAAACATTGTAGGGGACCTTCGTTCATTGTTCTATTTCGTCTTTTTTAATGTTATATTCATCACTATGAATGTTGAATACTTCAGTCAGCGAGGTTCAGAGGGGTCCAAACACAGACGGGCAATGAACTATTACCATCAATTCAAAGATGGCCAGCGGTCAATGAGCTGGGTATTTCCAGGGCCCCTTAAAGACCTGAGTTCGCCTATGCATGATATTAGGCCAAACACTTGATCATTTTATTCTTCTCAGTTTCAGTGGATGCATTTATCATAGACCAAAAATAGTCATGTTTTTTTTCCAGCTTAACATCACAAATGGTGGCGTCAAATAAAATCATAGAAAAAGTATATAGATATTATTATTATTATTATTTAGGCATTTTTGTATAGCGCTTACCTTACAGCTCTAAGCGCTTTAAAATTATTGTGTAACTATATGTACTATTGTGTAACTATAGTAAACGAAACGTATTAATATATGACTCTAGTGAAAAAAAAATTGTCGAATCTACATGTCCTTAGTATATAAATATACTATATTATTATTATTATTCTCTCCAGGAAACTGAATGGAAAATTTACTCACGAGGTGATGACAGATTCAGATTCAAACTTCTTGGAAATGTCAAAAAAATTATAATAAAATAAAAATGATAATAATATAACAAAACAGGTCTCAATGTGTGTCTTAAGTAGAGTTAGATTTCAGAGTATGAAACTACTCTTAATAAAAATGTAGACATAGTTGTTGTTTTTTTAAACAACAAAACACATAATACTATTAAAATATAACCACGTGCCTTCAAGGGTAGTCTGCAAAGGCCTCGGTCTTAGCAAAAATTACTGCAAATAAATTCTGTAAAAAAATTTAGATTACTCTGGATTTATTTTAGTCCTAACCATCTTATTTTTATTTTTAAGAAATTACTATGATCAACATCACTTAGTGCTACGCATTCCTGGAATAAACTACCCCACGCCCCAACTATTTTATCTCTTGCCTTTGAAAAAAAAAATGATAAAACCCAAACTCACTCACTCGGGAAATTAACCTCCAAACAGAACCACCAAACTAATGAATGTTCTACTCTCCCCAACACTGCAGTTCTCCATCCATCCTCCGTCAACAATGTGGCGGTGCTCCAAGTTTAAGGGGGGGGGGAGGTGAGGGAGAGGGGGGGGGGGGCGCCACGGTGGTTTGTTCTGGGTGGGGGTGGGGGCGCGTGAAATGAATCGGCGTTATCTCCCCCTGCTAATTAAATCATTTGTTTAACATCGCGACCCCCTCGGGCAGCTCGTCCATTCAAGACACACAACTGATGAGCCATGGGTCGTAATGATGATTTTTGTGTTGTTTTTTTTAAAAAGGGTAATGGATTAACGAGCAGCACACTAGTACAATAGCCCAGTAGCGCAATAGCCCATTAGCGCAATAGCACAGTAGCGCAATAGCCCAATAGCGCAAAAGCACAGTAGCGCAATAGCCCAGTAGCGCAATAGCCCAGTAGTGCAATAGCCCAGTAGCGCAATAGTCCAGTCGCGCAATAGCACAGTAGCTCAATAGCCCAGTAGCGCAATAGTCCAGTAGCGGAATAGCACAGTAGTGCAATAGCACAGTAGTGCAATAGCCCAGTAGCGCAATAGCCCAGTAGCGCAATAGCCCAGTAGCGCAATAGTCCAGTAGCGCAATAGCACAGTAGCGCAATAGCACAGTAGCGCAATAGTCCAGTAGTGCAATAGCACAGTAGCTCAATAGCCCAGTAGCGCAATAGTCCAGTAGCGCAATAGCACAGTAGCGCAATAGCACAGTAGTGCAATAGTCCAGTAGCGCAATAGCACAGTAGCTCAATAGCCCAGTAGCGCAATAGTCCAGTAGCGCAATAGCACAGTAGACTTATGCAAGTATTGAAACCTGGTTACTATGGAGTAGGAGAAAGACATGCAGAATTATTCCATGGTAATCCGAATATGAGGAGATTGTTTGAATAATTACTGCCGGAGTCATTGCTGGAGTCATTGTTGGATTCATTGTTGTAGTCTTTGTTAGAGTCATTGCTGGAGTCATTACTGGTGTCATTGTTGGGGTCGTTGCTGAATCCATTTTTGGGGTCATTGCTGGAGTTATTGCTAACGTTTTTTTTTTGGATTCATTGGAGTCAATGTTTGAGTCATTAAGGAATTATTTTTATCAGAGTAAAACATTCCAGAAGTAGAAAATTGTATCACTCTCATTTGTCATGACGTATTTTTTCTTTTTAAATTGTTAACAACAGAATAAAGTTATAGAAACAATGTATAGATTTTTTAAAAATAACAATGCTGTAAATCTTTAAAGGTGATGTAGTAGCAGATTTAATGATGATCAATTTCTTATCGAAAGCTAAAGCACTGTAACACCAGGACACTGTGTCTGACCCATCGTCATTCAGAAGAAATGGTTCGCCCCTAATGATGTCCTATTTCGGGTCTCTTTGATGCGCCTTTCAATTTCTCTTTGTCAAAGTACGTGTCTCTCATTACACCGCCCAGTGGTGCAGGCATGAAAGAACAGGATTGTGGGATTTAAGAAACATAAATGAGGTTAGAGGCTTTCCCGTACTCCCACTATACTAAAACCCTTACGCACTTCATTTTGGGCTTAATTTTGTACTTAACTAAAAGCCATATCGCCTTCATTTTTTGGGGGGCTTAATTATATACGAAACTAACATTCATGTTCCGACCATTCCTGTTTCTTTTTTTTTCTTTTTTAGCTCAGAGTTAAACTGATCGATCTGTTAAGTTATTTATATTATCTTGTATTACTTTCACAAATAGTTTAGTTAAATAATCTCTCTCTCTACTTCTCATTATAATGAGAAACAGCTTTATTGTCCCCCCCCTCCTTTTTTTTTTCGACAAAGGATAATAATTCATGGTCTGCGTTCAAGCTCTGTGAAGTAAAAAGTAAGGTAAGGTGTGTTGAAATGTGAATTAAAAGACAGGACAGTAAGATGTGAACGTTTCGGCTAAAAGCCTTCCTCAGCAGACACGGACAAGTAAAACAAAAAATACGAAAAAAAAAAATGAAACTAGTTAAAAACTGAAGTGACCGGCATTGTCATTGCCGGAAGTTGGATGTTTCCAAAACCAAGATTCATCATCATCACCATCATCGCCTGTCGTCCCGTCTGGGGCCTAGGCCACAAACAAAGGCTCCCCAGGCATCACGGTCTTGGGCAAGTCTCTCCAACTGTCCCCAGTTGCGCCCACTCTTTTTGGTGTCTGCCTCCAGTTCCCTTCTCCAAGTCGTTTTGGGTCGACCTCTTTTTCTCTTGCCCTGGGGGGGTTCCAAGATTACAGGAAGTGAAAGAATGTAAGTATTGTTAATGTGTAAAATAAGATCTTAAATCTTAACGGAAAAAAAATATATATTTTGGTGATATAATATAAGATATAAGAAATAAGAGCAGAAAAAACCCTTGCGCAAAACTGTATTTGGGGTGAGGCAGCAATCAAACCAATATGAGGCAGCAATCAAACCAATATGAGGCAGCAATAAAACCAATATGAGGCAGCAATAAAACCAATATGAGGCAGCAATCAAACCAATATGAGGCAGCAATCAAACCAATATGAGGCAGCAATAAAACCAATATGAGGCAGCAATAAAACCAATATGAGGCAGCAATAAAACCAATATGAGGCAGCAATAAAACCAATATGAGGCAGCAATAAAACCAATATGAGGCAGCAATCAAACCAATATGAGGCAGCAATAAAACCAATATGAGGCAGCAATAAAACCAATATGAGGCAGCAATCAAACCAATATGAGGCAGCAATAAAACCAATATGAGGCAGCAATCAAACCAATATGAGGCAGCAATCAAACCAATATGAGGCAGCAATCAAACCAATATGAGGCAGCAATAAAACCAATATGAGATTTCCTTTTTAAAAAATCAATTCCTGGTCAATCTACTGCTAGTGTCGTTACAATTTACTGAACTCGACGTTTAGATAAATAGATAACGACATCAACATCCAGACTGTATCGTGTTTCAGACGAATGCGTTTTGTGTCCCCTTTAAAGTATTTACATTAGGAAAGTATACCGTTTTTATACGCGTCATTTTTGACGTGTAATAATAGTACAGCTCAAGATATAATACAATTACCAACTCATATCCCTTAACTCAATAGAGATATGTTGCTAAGGTTTTTAAAAATTAAATTATATCGCTATCTAATGGGAACAAGAGAGAAGAGACTCAAGCCCTCCCTCAATCACGTGCCCCCTCCCCCCGTAAATATGTCATCCTCTTTCGTTATGATCTTCCAGTTGAAGGGGTTCTAAAACTTTGTACCGCACAGCACCACAAATCTTAATTTCAAAAACTCTTATTCAAAACAATTCAACACTCTACACTTTGTAGAAAAATAATTCTATCCATCCATCCATCCGTCCATCCATCCATCCATCCATCTATCCATCCATCCATCCATCCATCCATCCGTCCATCCGTCCGTCCGTCCGTCCATCCATCCATCCATCCATCCATCAATCCATCCATCCATCCATCCATCCATCCATCCATTAATCCATCCGTCCATCCATCCGTCCGTCCGTCCATCCGTCCATCCGTCCGTCCGTCCGTCCGTCCGTCTGTCTGTCTGTTTGTCTGTCTGTCTGTCTGTCTCTCTGTCTATCTATCTATCTATCTATCTATCTATCTATCTATCTATCTATCTATCTATCTATCTATCTATCTATCTATCTATCTATCTATCTATCTATCTATCTATCTATCTATCTATCTATCTATCTA
>CAXITT010000065.1:875607-908274 GCA_964033795.1 Lymnaea stagnalis
TCTATCTATCTATCTATCTATCTATCTATCTATCTATCTATCTATCTATCTATCTATCTATCTATCTATCTATCTATCTATCTATCTATCTATCTATCTATCTATCTATCTATCTATCATCTATTTAATATATATATAACTTAAAAATATAGGACCACTATTCATATGTTGTTGTTTTTTTACTGCCTTAATAAACTTACTGGAAACTGACAGAGAAACAAATGCACAGCTACAAATAATTCGCTAACAAGACTTCACCCCAAACATACCGGCGCCTGTTCATAATGACGCTAATCACCCTAAAAAAAAACATGTTTTTATTCACGCAAGCAGTGACATCCTTCTGTTTTAGAACCGCGGTCCCAGAGCGAACGGAGTGAGGGCGCCAAGAAGACGACCGGACATAGATGTCTATCCAACGATATTATCGATTTAAGTAAAGTTGATACGTCTCCGACATTCGATCCAATGACGTCGGTGGGTTTTTTAATTATATATATATGTATTTTTTTTAAATTATTTTTTGCTGTGTGCATACATATTTTGTGTGAATACATTATTCAACGTTCTCTAATTTCATCCGGCTTAATTGAATAAGGTGGCGTGGAATCGATCCGAACGTAGACGGTACGATCATAAATTGGGATTGTTCGGCGTATCGTCAAGACGGGGCCGAGGAAAAAAGAGGCGTCCAGGTCGAAATCTGAAAGTGGTGACCATCAAGACACGAGCAACCGGGACGCAAGATTTAAAAAAAAAAAAAAAGCCGTTTTTGGCGCCCCCTTTTTTCTGTGAAGTGGATATGATTTTATCGTTAGATTTCCTTTTACTTTGCTATCCATGGAAGATTTTGGCGCCCCCATTGTCTTTGATAAGTCGATAGGATTTTATCGTTTAATTTCCTTTTACTTTGCTTTCCATTGAAGATTTTGGCGCCCCCTTGTCTTTGATAAGTCGATAGGATTGTATCGTTTAATTTCCTTTTACTTTGCTATCCATGGAGATTTTGGCGCCCCCTTGTCTTTGATAAGTCGATAGGATTGTATCGTTTAATTTCCTTTTACTTTGCTATCCATGGAGATTTTGGCGCCCCCTTGTCTTTGATAAGTCGATAGGATTGTATCGTTTAATTTCCTTTTACTTTGCTATCCATAGAGATTTTGGCGCCCCCTTGTCTTTGATAAGTCGATAGGATTGTATCGTTTAATTTCCATTTACTGCGCTATGAAAGTACGATTTTGGAACCTTCTGGTGTAGCGCCCGGGGTTGAGGCCCCTCTATGCCCCACAAAGAATGGCCCTTTATTTATCAACGGCTAAATAATTGTTTTTATACAGATACATAGATTTAGTCGCACGTCGCGAAATTTAATTAGGTTTAACCTAAAACTTTGTAAAAAGAAACGAAATTTCCTTTAAATATAGTTTTGGCCGCAAAATAGTTGAAAATTTAAAGCATTTGTCCTTAACCTTAATTCTGGTGAATTGGCAACATTGATCTGTGCCAATAAGTTGATTGTATACTGCATATCATCTTATCATTTCATCGAATATGACTGTTCGACTTGTCACTGCAAACTGTTACCCCGTGATCTGAAATTGATGAATAATTCGATAAATCGTACAGTTTAAATGCGATTCTTACAAAGAGGAGATATGCTTTACCGATAATTTTAAGATTCTGATATTGGATGTCAAGCGTGGTTACCGAAAATTTGATCGAATGAAATTTCGTCTACGGAAAAATTAATCGACGGAAATTTGATCGCACGGAATTTTGGTCGAATCTTTTTTTTCAATTCAGATGTTAAAATTTTAGTCAACTTTCTTTTTGAACGCATGAATTTACTATATAAAGCAGAATAATGTGTAGGTGTGTTTCTACAATGGGCCAGCCTCTGCTAAGTGGTGTGTTTCTACTTTGAGTCAGCCTCTGCTAGGTGGTTTATTTCTACCATGAGTCAGCCTCTGCTAAATGAGTTGTATGTGTAATGAGTCAGCCTCTGCTAGGTGGTGTGTTTGTATCATGAGTCAGCCTCTGCTAAGTGGTGTGTTTCTACCTTGAGTCAGCCTCTGCTAGGTGGTGTGTTTCTACCATGAGTCAGCCTCTGCTAAATGGTTTGTGTATGTAATGAGTCAGCCTCTGCTCAGTGGTGTGTTTCTACCATGAGTCATCCTCTGCTAGGTGGTGTGTGTCTACCATGAGTCAGCCTCTGCAAAGTGGTGTGTTTCTAACATGAGTCAGCCTCTGCTAGGTGGTGTGCTTCTACCATGAGTCAGCCTCTGCTAGGTGGTGTGTTAGTACCTTGAGTCAGCCTCTGCTAAATGAGTTGAGTATGTAATGAGTCAGCCTCTAATATAGAACCATAGTTAAATGTTGTATGTTTCAAAACTAGGGATGTAAATGAATAGCTGGTTTTGTTGTTTAAAGATTTTGATTCCACTGTTTGGTACCATCACTTGACCAGCCACAACGAGCACCCCCCCCCCCACCAACCTGACAGTAGGTGGTAGTTTTTTGCTGCTGGCAAAGCATATGTTGGAAAAATTTAACATTACGTAGTTAATTTACGCACTAGCAACACAGTTCCTGAAAACAGCACACTGACATATTAACCAGCATTAAAGCACACAAAAAAAGAAGAAGAAACACTTTAAGTCAAGAATTTCAATGAACAAAAATAATTATTTTGTACACCAAAATATTTTTTATTTATGAAACATAAAATTACTGAAATTCTAAGTAAACACATGATACAGACGTGAGATTACATTCTCCACTAATCAACAGGTGCAGCTAATAAATCATGGGTACATAAACCATCAGATTATATGATAGGTAACCAACACAAACCATGACAATAAATCATAGGTAAACCATGACATTAAATTATAGGTAAACCAATGCAATAAATTATAGGTAAACCATGACATTAAATCATAGTTAAACCATGACATTAAATTATCAGTAAGCCATCAAATTAGGTCATAATCATATAAATCATTGGTACCATCACTATAAATCAATGATTTATCATCACATTAAATTCATAGTTACGAAAACCATCACATTAAATCATAATTACAAAAACCATCAAATTAGATCATAGGTATACAAAACTATCCCATTAAATTACAGGTACGCAGTCCATCACATGACTTCAGTCTAATGAATTCAAATGAAGTTTAAATATCCCACAAGACCTAACTCTTCTTCAAAAAACAAACGATTCGGCAAGTTCTGGAAGAAGCCAGTTTGTAAATTAACTTAATTGACTTATCTAGCGTCTAGCTTAAACCACTTATTATTTTTACTGGTAACTGTGAGAATTAGATCTGCCCTAGCACTATATTGTTAATTTCGTATCAACAGTAGAAAACTGAAAAAAAAAAAAAAAAAGAAATCTTGGATTTCATTATAAAAGACATTTTTTTTTAAAGGGACCTTTCTGGGATTCAGCTGACCTCGATAAGGCGCGTAGTATGATAATGACGTGATGCCACTAACTATTGTATACACTAACTATTGGTTTATTATTTTATTGATTAAAAAAATATTTTTAATTGAAATCAGGATTTTGTCTTTTTTTTATTTTTTATTTTAAATTACGATTTTAACAAATTGATAAACCGGTTTCTCAAAATCAACAACCGATATTATGGTTTTCATAACCGAGAATTGGAGATCTGATTATCAAGTAACATCAATGATCAAAAAGAATGACTTCTTCACCGTAACTTACTTCAACCAACTCAATCATTCCCCTTAACACACCCTCGACTCGTTCTGATCACCAGCGAAACGTTTCCAACCACATTTCCTTATTCAGCTATTTTTGTATTCACCCCAACTTAATATCCATCAAACTATTTCTTATCATTCTGACACATCTCTGAGGCCCCCACTGGTTTGCTCCAGACCAAAGCCTACGTCGCTGACGACCTACATTCAGTACAAAATGATTGTACCCGAGGTTGTGTGTGTTGTAATGATGGGCGAGCTGACATCGACACGATCAGTCACCACGAGATCCATCGGAAGTTGAGGCAGCTGAAATATACATCGGGAGCCTATATTTGTAGTGGATTACTTTTTAAGCCATTACTCGCATGTACTGCAAGGTCTCTTATTAACTGTTTTAAAAGAGTTGAAAATGATTAGAGCCTGGTGTAATTTCAACCAAAAAAAAAAGTAGTTCATTGGTTCTCAAAGTGTAGATTGCTATTTCGATGAATTCAAAGTAGGTTTAAGAAACTTTTTATTATGATAATAGGTTTTTAAAAAATAAAATAATATAGCATGACAATACAGTTTAATATGAAAGTATATAAACTAATCTGCTATTATGGATATTATCATCATTTTCTCATCATCTGGCTTTTGGCACGTTAAAGAAATTGTTTCAGTAAGGCATTGCATTCGTTTCTTGGAGGTAGTGCCCAGTCCACCAGAGTACACTGGCCGTCACTTTGCTGACCTGCCGGCACGGCTGGTGGTCGCTAAGGACAAAAAACGCTGAGTGTGTTTTTGTTTGAATTCCAAATTCAATACAAAGCCACTCTTGTAGGTGTCGGCAATAGCCGTACCCCACAAGTAGCCAGTCTATCGTTAACAATGTTACTGTCTTCATATCGTGTTTTCTTGCGTCCAACGTGTTGTCATGACACAAACACACACACACACATGCGCAAGTCTTCAGCTCAAAGTTATTAATGACATTTTTATTAAAAAATTGCACAAGTATCATGTACTTGAAATAACATTTTAACTCTTAGAAACAAATATTGACCCATTCAAGAAAGCACAGACATCAATGATAAATATATAATGACAGTTAATCGTTTATTTTGGGTTTACTAAGTTAATTCATTTGTACGCTTAGCACACATTATATTTCTTTAAGATGCTTATTTAATATACCATTGTATTCGCCTTTTGGGAATGACCATTGGCACAAGATTAAAATCACTGTTGACATATTCAAACCTCATTCCGTTAAAAACTCCAGGCAGACTTTCTCTCGAGAGTGCGCCTCGCGCTGCATCATCGACACCAGTGGTTGTTACTCGTGTATCGTCACAGAAAACGATCATCTGATCTGCGTAACAAACTGCGCCTTTTAGCGCCTTTTCTCCATCCCATAGTTGAGCGAGATATGTGAAGCCGTCATTTGCTGGATCAGATCCAGGCAGCATCCACAGTGAGCCGTCTTTGAGCAAGACGAACAAGTTTCTGTTGTGTTGAAAGCTGGTGAGATTTTCAGATGGGCCTTTGATTTGATTATAAGCGTTTGTTTTCCCTGTTCTTTTGTTGTATCTGCTCATAATAATACATTCATATACTTGATGAAATGTTACAAAATAACCATTGAATACTGTGCTTCCACAAGGAGTTTTATTATAATGGTTGATATCCAAAGCCTTCAAAGAATGAAAACAGTTCGTTTCAAAGTTGATAACTTCATTCCGGTTGGAACAATAAACGACTTCGTTCTGAAAGGCCAGCAAAACTCCATTAAAAGAACTTTTTATTTTACCCAAATACTCCAATGACCGTGAATCTTTTTGACACATATAGAAGCAAAGATAATATTCATGATAATTATTTTGTGAGTTTAGGGCTTCCTTTCTTGAGGTGACTGTGTATATGTCTCCATTTACAACAGCTATTGCCTTTGGTTTCTGGTATGTACTTCTATGTGGAATTTCAATTGTTCTAAATCTATTTTCTCGCAATGAATAAGCTCTAAAGTTATTAGTTTGAACGTCGAGATAAACCATGACGCTGCATAGCTCATCACAGTCTCGGTATCTCACGATGTTGTTTTCGCTGTAGCATTCCGCCTTCCATTGATAAAGCAATGACTCGTGGACAATACTCAATGCATCCGGGTCAGAGGTGATCATCGGATTTCTCATCAGTTTCTCGAGGTATCCACGGCTGGCTAAGCAAACTCTGGCAGCTTTCAGGAGTCCAATTAAAATACAATTTTCTTTTGTGTTTTCGGTAGAATTAGTTTTTACCTTTGTATCTATTTGAAACTGTTCAAGCTCTGGAGCTTTAGACTCTTTCTGTAAAGTCGGTCCTACTTTTTCCTCTGGACTAACGTCCTGCAACGTCTCGGTGAGCGATGTCTCGCCAGTTTTCAACATGTCAGTGTCACTTTCATTGTCCTCTTGTTCACAGATCACAATCTGATCTTTGTCACATGAGAAAACTCCCGTGGACGTCACCTCAGAGCTGGAATCGTCGGATGTACTTGCACACATTGACTCATTGTTATGCTTGATCCACGCAAAAATTGCTTCAATTACAGAATCCTCGGGTTTCGCTTTGAGACGAGGATCATCGACCATCATACGAGTTTCATCAAATGATCAATTGAAGAAGGTTTCACTTTCCCGAAAGTTTTCAAAATTATTCAGCATAAATAGTTTTGCGAAATCTACGACTTTTACAGAGTGAAGTACTTCTGCATGCTCATACAAATATTCATAATTAAGAAGTGACATATTTTTCATGACAAAGTTTTCACACTCTTCAACCAGGTAAGGAATGTCCAAGAAATGTGTTGCATGCCATACCTGGATGACATTTTCAGCTGTTAGACCATCCTCCCCTTTGTAAATAGAGTTGATGATGATTGTTAACGTGTCTTTGCTCATGTCGCTCAATACGACCCGGTCCTCGATGCTTTCGATCATCTCAGTGTGGAAAGCTTTATCCAAGAAGGAGGAACATGCGCTTAAAATAAACTTGTGGCAGCGAATCTCCAGGTCCTCGACAACAATCGTGACGTCACTGAAGTCATCGCTTGTCCACCTCTGACTCAAGCAAGCCTGTAGGCCGCATGCCATGGACGACTTTACATTCAATGTAGACATCTAATGATAAATGAGAAAGTGTTATAAAAATTTCATTAAACTCAAAACAATCGAATATATATATATATATATATATATNATATATATATATATATAGATAGATAGATAGATACCAATAGCTAGTATAATAGGACTCATTGAAGAAAATTATCGTTTCAATTTATTTCGGCCTGATCTGCATATTTGAGGCCAAACGGGCTGAAAAGATAGGCTTCCACGCTATTGACACGTGCATAATTTTTTTTTTTTTTTTGATTTAAACAAAAGATAGGAAATTATTGGATCACATTTGCTTCAAGCCTCAGAACCTATTTATTGCTAAAGATTAAGATTGCAAAGATGCACTCGGCACGAAAGACTTGACGAAGAGCAGTCATTGGACAGTTGGTGGTCGAGGGTTTCATCGATTCTGTAGTAGTGAATTCAGGCATGTAAGTGCTCTTAATTAAGATGGAGGGCAAAGGAAATGTTTCAACAATTCAAATCTACTCAAGAAAGACTTGCATTTAATTGTTGCCACAATGTTGCAAACATCATGTCAGTTCAACGGCAACACAAAAGTCTATTTTAATCGAACTGGTCAGAGGATTGTTAGGTAAATGTTTAGTGCCAGGAGTAAAAAAAATAGGGAATTGCGTTGGAAACAAACATGTAGTATGTAGTAAATAGATCAAAACGCTATTCATGTTAAAATTTAAAAACTAGACAATTTGTGATTGTCGTTATGTACTTGAATTGTTTTGTCTTAGTTGATATTTATTTGATAAAAAAGTCCATATCTGTTTTTTTGCGTTCGCAGATACTTTGCCTAAGATGAGGCAGGCATTCTATTGAATGCTTAGACATTGTATAGACTTTCTGTATTATATTTTACACTTTTCATATGATATAATAATAATTGAACAGATGCGTAGCGGGCGGGGTGGGGGGGGCAGTGTCCCTGGGTGCCAGACTAGTTAGGAGAGCCAAGATGTGCTTTGACATTATTTATTTAATGAAAATCATGGGTTTGAGAGTTTTTTAAAAAAGGAAAGGAAGTCGCTTTGGAATGAATCTTGTCCCCGGGAGTCAAACACTCTAGCTACGCTCCTGTAACTGAGAAACCAGTGTTTCCAACGGACAGTAGAAGTGAAGATGACGTTTCTGAAATCGGCTGAGCTGGCGTTTCCCAAACGTTTGTATTCGTGGCCCGGTTTTTTTTATAGTCCTCCTTCGTGACCCCTTTATTTTTATAGTTCTCCTCCTTCTATATATTAAGGGCCAGGGTTGGACTAGGGAGTTCAAGCGGCCCGGGAAAAAAATCAAAGCGGCCCGGGAAAAAAATCAAAGCGGCCCGGAAAAAAAACAAAAAAGCGGCCCTATCTTCATGATTTTTATTTTTATTATATCACCGATCTTAACGGCCCATCGGGAATCTTCCCGGTGTCCCGGCGGCCCAGTCCACCCCTGTTAAGGGCCCACGTTAAATTTATTGATCATTTTGGCTCCTATGCCTGTAGAGGGGATTTGCAATGTTTCTGTGCCTGGTGTTGATGAGGATATTTCACCGATTGCAAGTGCTACTTTGTGAGGGAGTCATGCACTTGTGGATGGAAGGCTTGAGGCAATAGACGCAAATGTGTCTAGTGTTGTCGCCTCAACTGTTCCTTTTGAAAACTTGTTCCAGTCCCTGATTGTCTTGGGCAGGAATGAGCAGTTCTCCTTCGTGACCCATTAATATGTATGTATCGCCTGTACTGGCATATAGTGATATATAAAGGATTTGAATGTCCACACAGTTTTTCTATATTATAATATAACATTTACTAAAAAAAGAGTCTCAAGTAATCAAACTAAACCACACATTTAATAATGACAGGTCAAGATAACCTAACCTAGATTTTCAAACGTTTTTTTTTCTTCTTTCGGTGACCTGATAATTTTACTTTTGTGACCTAGTACCGGATCGCGACCCGGCATTTTAGAAACGCTAGGCTACGCTATCAGACAAACCCATCTCTACATAATTATATAAATCTAACTGAAAATTTAGATTTAACATAAAAAATTATAGATATCTACACAAATCAAGTCTTAATCAAAAATATAAAACAGCAAATTCGGCTAACCCTTTGCCTGGCCTTGTGGACATCACCTGGACTAGTTGCCGTCGCCTCGTCTTGTGAGACGTCTCCTGGACTTGTGGGACGTGATCTGGTCTTGTGGACGTCGCCTGTTACACAGCTACTAGATAATGGGTCAACTCACACACCTCCAATGGATGAAGGGGTACCCCGTGCACAGGGGTCGCCTGCTTTGAAAGTTGTCAGCGGAATGTTTCAACACGCTGAGACACGTTCACGGGGTTACAGGGCCACCGTTAACGCTTAATATCAGGTCGATGCTCAGCTATTAGATGAGGGGCTCAGTGGTGGTGGTGGTAGGGGGGTGGGGCACCGTGTGGTGGTGGTGTAGGGGGGTGTGGCGCCGTGTGGTGGTGGTAGGGGCCCCATGTGGTGGATGGGCACCGTGAGTGGTGGTGGTGGTAGGGGGGGGGGGCACCGTGTGGTGGTGGTGGGGGGTGGGGCGCCGTGTGGTGGTGGGGCACCGTTTGGTGGTGGGGCGCCATGTGGTGGTGGTAGGGGCCCCATGTGGTGGTCGAGTGCCGTGTGATGGTGGGGCGCCATGTGGTGGTGGGGCGCCGTGTGGTGGTGCGGCGCCTTGTGGTGGTGGGACGCCTTGTGGTGGTGGGGTGCCTTGTGGTGGTGGGGCGCCTTGTGGTGGTTGGGCGCCGTGTGGTGGTGGCGCACCGTGTGGTGATGGGGCGCCGTGTGTTGGTGGGGCTCCGTGTGGTGGTGGGGGCGCCGTTAACACACAACCATCAAGTCAATGCTCAGTCATTAGATGCTGGGCTTGATAGTGGTGGGGGTGCCGTTGACACACAACCACCATTTCAATTCTGAGCCTTTAGACGCTGGTCTTGGTGATGGTCGTGGTGTGAGGGGCGCCGTTGATCAAACCTCGTGTTTATCATTAAAAGACTCCTCCGAACGAGTCATCCAAAGGTTAAAGACAACTTCTTTAAAAAGACCACCCCAGCACCCCTTTTAATACACCACTGACCACGGTACATATAGAACATAAAAGCACTTGAATATACACATTAAAAACAATATCTTAATAGTGCAATGATAGGTCACAATTAATGGGCCAAAATACTTTTTAGTGATAGTCACGAGCAGCTGTGGGCGCCAAAAAAACGTGTTCAGTTATGGCCAAGAACTACTAGGGGCGAAAAAAGCTTCTTAAGTTATGGCCACGAGCCACTAGGGGCGACAAAAAGCTTCTGTAGTTATGGCCACGAGCAGCTTTGAGCGACAAAATGCTTCTTTAGTTATGACCATGAGTCACCGGGGGGGGGGGCGGGGGCGGCAAAAAAGCTTCTTTACTTACGGCCACGAGCCGCTGGGAGCGACAAAATGTTCTTTAATTATGGCCATGAGCTGCTTTTGCCTATCGCCACGGGCCGATGCGAGCCACGAGCAGCTTTGAGCGACAAAATGCTTCTTTAGTTATGACCATGAGTCACCGGGGGGGGGGCGGGGGCGGCAAAAAAGCTTCTTTACTTACGGCCACGAGCCGCTGGGAGCGACAAAATGTTCTTTAATTATGGCCATGAGCTGCTTTTGGCTATCGCCACGGGCCGATGCGGGCGACAATGTTTGGGTCGTTGTAAAAAGGGTAAAATATTTAATTTTTTTTCCGTTCCCGTTTCGGTTCGAGATTTTAATTTACCGACAGGATGCATATTTTTGAATCACGTGATAGCGGCAGAAGTTGTTCAAGTAAAACTTGTTCACCATGACGGGAAGCGAGAGGGCTACTATAGCCATATTATGAATTGTAAGTGTAAATATTATTAAAGTTCTGTGTTCTTTGGTGCATTTTTCTTATTATTGGTTATACTAAATGGAAACTACCAAGCCAAATGGAAGTTTTGAAATTAGTTTTAAATGTTTTGGAAATTCAAAATTTGCAGGTAAGTTGGCATATTTATGTAATTTTTAATAATTTTTTAAAAGTTGTTTTAAATACTAATTTAACAAATCTACTATAGTTACTTCTGTCTCATAGCTTATTCATTCACCTTCAAAATGGTATACTATTGATAAGAATATGTTGTTCATGATAATTGAGAAAACTGCAGCTGAATGTGTACATACTTACATCTCCGGACACCTGCAAGTGGGGAAAAAATGCTACCTAAATTTAATTCGGCCACTACTCAAGTTTTTTCACACTGGTAGTTCATCAAGTTTTGGCCTAATATTGACCGCTGACAATTTCTGTCAGTTACGTTACACTGCGTAGACTCCATGATAAGGTGGACGCAGTACTCTCGAACCCACCACAGCTGGCGCCTTGCAGCTGAGTGCATGTAATCAATCCCCTCAGCCTCGGTGAGTGCAAGATGAAAACACAACCGTTTTCTTACGATAGGGGCATTACTGCCCTTCTTACGATAGGGGCATTACTGCCCTTCTTACGATAGGGGCATGACTGCCCTTAAGGCTTGGGGAGAATATAAAAAAACCGAGAAGAGTTCGATCTGCGTGCTGACAGAATGAGTCATTGATAAAGTGGTCACTATATTTTAATATATCAATATTTAAAAAAAGATACAATTCACTAAAAAGATCTAGCCATGGTCCAATTCAATAAAAAGATGTACTTCTGATCCAATTCAATAAAAAGATCTTGCCCTGTTCCAATTCGATAAAAAGATCTACTTCTGATCCAATTCAATAAAAATATCTAGTCCTGATACAATTCAATTAAAAGATCTAGTTTTGATCCAATTCAATAAAAAGATCTAGTCCTGATCCAATTCAATAAAAAAATCGAGTCCTAATTGAATTCAATAAAAAAAATCTACTACTGATACAAATCAATAAAAAGATGTACTCCTGAACTAATTGGATTGGCCAATTGGTTTAAAGAGATGTCCTAAAAGTAGTAGACAGAATGAACAAAGAATGTTTAAAATTGTAATTCAAATATTTTGAACATTTCTTTTTATTAAAGTCGGATCAATCAATGTTTTTTTTTTAAACATAATATTTTTTTAAATAACTAGATGTGACTTAAATATCACATGGGCGTTTTTTTGTTTGGTTTGGTTTTTTTTTTTTGGGGGGGGGGCGGTGGGGTGACATTTAATGACCTAAAACGGGTCATTATGTTGGACTAATAGGTCATGAAGAGACGTTTGTGGTTTTTATTAGATGAGCTTTAATATATAACATATGATCTATGATTTGTATGTGGATTTTATATATTTCTTTTCATAGAATTTGATTAATTTTTTTCTTTACACAGCTATATTTAATTTTTAAACTGTGATTATTTTTAATCTGAAGAAAATAATAATAATAACAATACACTCGATGTGGCTTCTTTAACAACATGTTTACGACCGTTATTGTAAGAGCGATTAGCTGTAGTCGGCCAGTTGGCTGTGGCAACAGCTGGTCTTCTGTTACATGACAAATCCCGTGGTGAACTGAGTGTAATCTGAGTTTTAACTTAACCTTCTCCGGAGAGGAAATTAGTTCAACCCAATGAGTTTAACTCTGTTAAACATTCTGACCTCATGATGCCAACGTGCTCTTTTGACACATAAAAATAAACGATGTGTTGACGGTTCTCAAGCGTCTTCGATCCTGCGCCTAAAAGAACAAAAAAAATCTCCTAATACAGTTCAACCGACCAAACAATTATGTTTCTACTTTTGTCTTCCACATAAACCGTAAGCTGTAGTTGTGTTTATAATTAAAAACAAAGCCAATACTCTTCTAAATTACAACTCACTCCATGAACTCAACAGTTATTCATATCGCACGATTATTCGACGAAAGTCTTGTTGCAGACTAAATTTAGGGGACAAAAAAAAAATAATAAAGAGGAAAAAAAAAACAAGATTTGTTTTTTTCAAAATCAGCAGCAGGGTGAGAGCCAAATTTTTTCTCAAGAACCATGTTTGTCGGAGTCAAACCCGCTTTCTGGCCGAGCCGCACCATGTCGTTAAAGACACTGCTTTAGATCAAATAAAAAATATCCCAACTTATCTTAGCGTTGATCAAGATTTCTTGAAACTCTTCGGGCGCCTATGGCAGTCTAAAAATACCAATAAAGAAGTCCGGAGATGATCGTGTCTTCACTTGTACTATTTAGAACTACTTGAATTCTGACTGGCGTCCGTTAAACAAGAATCGTCTTTATTCCTCGTTGGACAAAGCCTCAGAAAGCCTAACAGTTGACATGACACGGGGGTGGGGGGGGGCTGGGGAGTGGTGGACATATTTAATCAAGTTTTGGCGATTAAAAAAAAAAGTGTTTTTGCTGTTACGGACATTCATGCTTAACTCTGACATTTTAACACCAATACCGTTATTAGCATGACGCACGCACAGAATTTACGAAGGCCAAGGTCTGATTTGGAAGAGGTGTTGGCTTCCTCAACTCAGCGGGGTTGGCGGTGGGTGGGGGGGTGGGGATCGACGTCCCTGACATGACCCTCTCTTTATTTTTTTATTTAAAACTCTGTTCCATAATCCACTTACGGGTCATAGTTGCACTCACAAACCCTGGTCTCTTGTCATTACATAAAACTTTCGTTACATATTTATGCTAACGATTCATTTTTAACGTCATTTAAGACTGTATAACGTTTCGAAGAAATGCGTTTTCACCAAGATTTGTTTCTCTTCCATTCTTTGAAAATAAATATCGCATGATGCAAATCGAAGTAGGTGCAGTCTCTTCTCAAATCGAAGTAAGTGCAGTGTCTTCTCAAATCCAAGTCCATCGTTACACTAGTTCAAAATCTCACGAGGCTCTACTCCCCCCCCCCATTTTTTTTTCACCGACGTTTTGCTGGTAGGGCGATTAGAACACTGATAATATATTGTATTGTCAAGCTATATTATTGTCACCCATTTTCACATACGTTAGCTTCTACGTACATTTTCGTCCACATTTAAGCAATATGGGATACATTATTGGATACCAGTAATTGATTAGAGATAAACATTTTAATAAATTGTCGTGTTTGTCATGAATGATATTGACCTGATGTAACACGCAGCTGGTACTGAGTGACTTTATGACATGAGATGCCATCAATATCTACCAGCAGCCTGTGACGGCGTAGCCCTGAAACAAGAGGCCTTAAAAAGGATTTATGACATAACCATGTGGCGCTGATTCAATAGGACATCGACTTTCCCCACTGACATAATCTGCAGCTAATCATTACCCTATTAACTAACTTTGAAACAGCGATTTTAGGGGCTGTTAATTTTTTTGTTTTACAGCCATTTGATCATTTTATGCTGTATTCATTGCATGAAATTGTAATGTAACCTGTTAAAACATGTAATACTCGTATAATAAGCAATACTTCCATTCGCCAATATTAATTCGAATGTAAATTGTTTTTTTGGAATAATGCAGTTGTCATTTCTTGACATATTTAAAAAAAAAATATTGATTTGAAAGGTTTTAAAGAAGTGATTGCTTATTCCAAAGCTGTGGCTTTTGAATATACGGGAGCCAAACTTGCCGATTTCTACAATGGAAACTCATTTTTCTCCTCCTCAAACTTCTAAAATAAAATTAAAGTATGCAAGCTATTTAAAAAAAGTATAATTTTAGCGTATTTAAAAAAATGTAATTTATTCTTAAAACAATTAGTTTGATACATGAATATTTTTAAAGAGGTTTTTCCATCAAACAATTACACAGACCAATTGTGTTGTAGACGTTCATTTGTTTACAATATCCAACTATACAACATGCTTCACTTTCATACCTAGGAAAATACCTCGGGTAAAATCATCAAGTAACCTTAACCCAGCTCACAGGTATATCTTAATCCACCTGACGGGTATATCTTAATCCACCTGGAAACTCTATCTTAACCCGACCGACAGCTCTGTCTCAACCCACTTAGAAACTGTATCTTAACCCACCTGGTAGCTCTATCTAAACCCACCCGAAAGCTCTATTTTAACCCAATTGGCAGCACTACCATAACCCACCTGGAAGCTCTAATTTAACCCACCTGGTAGCTTTATCTCAACCCACCTGTTTGCTATGTCTTACTCCACCTAGAAACCCTATCTTAACCCACCTGTCAGATCTATTTTAACCCACCTGAAAACCTTTATCTTAACCCACCTGGCAGGTCTGTCTTAACCCACCTGGCAGCTCTGTCTTAACCCACCTGACAGCTCTGTCAAAACCCACCTGACAGCTCTACAAAATAAAACCACGAACTTCTCAAGAGCTACACTGGTCACCCCTTATACCTGGTTGAAATTAATCTTCGCTCGTGTCAAAACTTTCGAAATCTCCATTACATGCACTCCACAGGAACACAAAAATCTGCCGTGTCCCCCCATGCTCATGTCTTAATGCCACTCAATTAGCGCCCATAGATTGCGTGTAGACGAACGTGCGTTTGTCTCCCACCCCCTCCCCCACCCCACCCCCACCCCCAATGTTTAAACAGACGTTTACAACTCCCTGGAGAGATTTTTTGGACAGAGTTC
Source organism: Lymnaea stagnalis (assembly GCA_964033795.1). Taxonomy (NCBI): domain Eukaryota; kingdom Metazoa; phylum Mollusca; class Gastropoda; family Lymnaeidae; genus Lymnaea; species Lymnaea stagnalis. Next base: position 891,086 of record CAXITT010000065.1, read on the forward strand.
CCGTTCCTTGGGCCCTAGCCTCCATTGACTGGGCAAATCCTGGTAAACCGTTCGAGCCCACGTGACGTCTTCAAATACATCCAGACGGCTGCCCCGTGAAAAGTGCACGTTTTTTTGGTAAATTTTAGTGACAACCAAAAAGATAAAAATAACTATTTTGGTAAACCAGCTGAACACTAAATATTTTCTTTTAACACAAGAGATATTTATAGTAATACATTAAGATTAGGTTGTTTTTGTTTTTTTCTTGCTGTTTTTTTTCACTATGTTTCTTAATGGATTTAATGAACATTTAACTTTGATTAAAAGAATACATACAATTTTAAGTGCTAAGTGCAGCTAGATTTATTGTCTAAATATTTGATGATGAAAAAAACAAAAAAATTGCGTTCAGCATCATTCAAATTTGATTACGTTAATTGAGGATTCCCTGTCCTTCGAAGCCAAGGGTGACCGCTGTCCCTCACACCTATCCACACGCAAACATACCCACGCTCACAAACGGACACTGACTTTAAAGACACGTCCTCCGAATCTGAAGACAGTGGTGCACTACCACCCCCACCCCCAGCCCCCCCCCCCCAATTAACGCTTCACAATTTAATCCTGACTAACAAACTCGTTGACAGCGGGTCAATAACGACAGTCTGTCACAGAGTTAAAATTCAGTGATCTCCGTTTTTTTTTTTTTAAAGACATAATTTTGTACTATTACGATTCCACTTTGGATAAGACATTTAGTGTTATACCGTTTGTATTTTTGTTAGTTTGCCAGAAGCAAGGTAACTTGCCATGTACGTCGTATGCTGGATTCTCACAAAGTAATCATTTTATAACAGGTATAGAACACGAACCATTCATATTTAAGAGCAAAAAAGTTTTAAAACGTTTTTTTTTTGTTATTTTTTCGTTAAAAATAAAAACAAATATGTTTGATACATGTGTGAGCAATACGCGTCCTTATTATTCCACCCCACCCCCTTTACATCAAGCTTGTAATGACATAGACCTAGTGACTTCTCATGACCAAGACCTAGTGACTTCTCATGACCTAGACCTAGTGACTTCTCATGACCTAGACCTGGTGACTTCTCATGACCTAGACCTAGTGACTTCTCATGATCTAGACCTAGTGACTTCTCATGACCTAGACCTCGTGACCTCATGACCTAGACCTAGTGACTTCTCATGACCTAGACCTAGTGACTTCTCATGACCTAGAATTAGTGACTTCTCATGACCTAGACCTAGTGACTTCCCATGACCTAGACCTAGTGACTTCTCATGACCTAGAATTAGTGACTTCTCATGACCTAGACCTAGTGACTTCTCATGACCTAGACCTAGTGACTTCTCATGACCTAGACCTAGTGACTTCTCATGACCTAGACCTAGTGACCTCATGACCTAGACCTAGTTGTCAAGGAGTCGTGGATTGCAAACCACCGTCTGTGACAGATGAATCGCCCATTGTACGGCGGAACACCAAATGTACCTCCCTCGCGACGCCCTCCAGTTGGATCTTGGCCAACAGACCATATCTGGGATTAAAGTGACATAGGTTAGAAATGTATAACCCACCCCCCACCCCCCCCCCCCCCCCCAAGCTAAGTGAGAAAGCTAAGTGAGAAAGCTAAGTGAGAAAGCTAAGTGAGAAAGCTAAGTGAGAAAGCTAAGTGAGAAAGCTAAGTGAGAAAGCTAAGTGAGAAAGCTAAGTGAGAAAGCTAAGTGAGAAAGCTAAGTGACTCAAAGCATACAACTACCACACACACAAAATGATCACTGTCCGTAAAATGACTTCATCACAAAGATAGATACCATGCTCCTGGGCAGCGGTTGGCCATTAAAACATAGGCCACTACTACAATACTAGTATGAAACTGAAACATAATGTTAATTTAGGCAAGAAGAGTAGCCCTTATGAACTGGTCACTGTCGTTCCGTTTGGCCACTGACAAGCTAACTTATAGATTCTGTGAGTGTTCGGTTATCCACGCCCCGTTTGGCTCGTGATATAGTTAATGACGACCCTAAAGCTTCATCTCCTTACACAAGCAAGGCTTGACTACAACTTAAAAAGTTAAACACTGATGATGACCTGAAAAATGATCCTGACTGTTTGAGAAGATCACATGCGTGTTTTGTTATTGACTGCAGATTGAAGCTTTAGATATACATCAACCCATCCATGAGGTCACACATTTATGTGTGCAGGACGATTTTGAAACTTAAAATATTCGCCGTGGTCCTGATCTCTGCATCAGTGTCCCATCTCTAGAGCTGCCCGCGGGTTTCACATGATCTCTGCATCAGTGTCCCATCATTAGAGATGACAGAGGCGTTCACATGATCTCTGCATCGCTTTCCCAGAACGAGAGATACCAGAGCTGTGAAACGTTCTCATTCACAATTTGGTTCAAGTAGTCTTTTGTCAAGTCAGTGTTCATGCTGTGGATGACTTTATCTCTGAGAATTGCGTGGTTGTCTGCAGATCCTGTCATGTTGTAGCTGTTGATCCGGAAGATACAGATCCCCAACCGTTCAGTTATATATGGTTCACCGTGATTGTCCAGGGTTCCTGGTGTGTCCATAGTGCACACTTTTCCCAAACGTGAGGCGAAGAGTCGTGCGCCGATATATCCTTCCTGAACTTGGTAGCGGCTTGAAAGTCCTGTTCTGCTTGTGTTTTATTGAGATATAGATCGTCCCTTTCTACTTGTGGTCTGTTGAATTTCTTTAGCTATGGGGGTGTCCTTTGGCAGTTTCACTTGGAGAATAACCAGGGGACTTGTGTGGTGGGAAGCCTCATCATCACGGTAAATTTTGAAGACTGCTGGCATGGGCATTGTTGCTGGGCATCTTGTGTGGCTTATTGCTCTTAAGTTGTGGTCAAGGATTCCAGAAGAAAGCATTGACCTGTCCGGGGGGGGGGGTGTCATCTTTGAACCCGTGTGATACATATGGCATTGATTCTTGAAATAAGCGGTGCCTGGAGCCGGTGGGGATTTATTTGTAGCTCTTGCGTCGGGGATCAAAGTTCAAGGACAGAGCTGATGTTGGTGCTGACGGTTGAGTTGATGTTGGTACTTACGGTTGCGTTATGGCATGGGCATTGTTGCTGGGCATCTTGTGTGGCTTATTGCTCTTAAGTTGTGGTCAAGGATTCCAGAAGAAGGCATTGGCCTGTCCGGGGGGGGGGGTGTCATCTTTGAACCCGTGTGATACATATGGCATTGATTCTTGAAATAAGCGGTGCCTGGAGCCGGTGGTGATTTATTTGTAGCTCTTGCGTCGGGGATCAAAGTTCAAGGACAGAGCTGATGTTGGTGCTGACGGTTGAGTTGATGTTGGTACTTACGGTTGCGTTGATGTTGGTTGGTACTGGCGGTTGAGAGGAGATTCTTATGAACAATTGTCAGTGTATCCAGCACATCGTGGTTCACATAATCTGAAAGGCGCATGGGGTCAACAATGTCATCTTCTGACAGTTTGGTGGTCCATATAGTTGTTTCCTTTTGAATTTTCCTGAAAAAAAAAGAGTTGGGGGGGGGGTCATATGAACCAAAACTACGTACTTTTGAAGGCTTTGGTATACGGTTGAGTGGTGGAGCCTAATTGCTGACCTAGGCTTGGACATGATGTGAACACAGTACTTCATTCTCTTGAAAATGGCAAACAGAAATCGACTGGTCGTGAAAATATTTTGATTATGACACCATCAAGGGAAACTGCCAATAGTGTTTCTTCTATAGCTTTCAGATTAAGTGTATAGTAATGAAAATCTAAATTTCCTGGAGAGGCACTGTCTGGCCTGGAGGGGCACTGTCTGGCCTGGAGGGGCACTGTCTGGCCTGGAGTGGCACTGTCTGGCCTGGTGGGGCACTGTCTGGCCTGAAAAGGGACAGTATAGCTCGGTGTGACTTAGCATGGCTTAATGGGCTATGGTATGACCTGGTGTGGCACAGTCTAGCTTCGAGGACCATAATCTGGACTGGGTTCATTAAACCACCGGGTGTAGTTGGTCTATGCCAGTTTATCCTCTGGCCGTGGCTAAACTGTACCCCGGGTTAATACTGGACATGGGTTAATTTGGCCTGCAAGACAGGTAATATCGGACAGGAAAGCAGCACAAGAAATATTGTGTTGTTTTTTTAATATATTTTACCGCTTGTCAAACAACATGTTAAAGTAAAAGTATTTACTAATTATTTCTCTTTTGTCTTGTGTAGGCCGAAAAGTCCGTTTTTTTCAAGCCTCCACAAATAATATTCCCAATTTTGTTTTACAAATCTCCTCCCTTCTCTTTTCCAGTTTACTTGTAAAAATGATTAAAATACAACGCTGGGCTACTTGATAGTCCATTATAGCCTCCAACCTCCAGATGCATCATTAACAAGACACGACATTGCGAAGTGACATTTGCACTACTGGGTTAATAAAAAAAAACAACTACAAACAAAAGGTCCCATAAATATTGATGGGAACAGACTGGACAACTACAATGTAACGATGTTATGCCACTGTCATGTAATCATATGATTCATTTATAGTGCACGCCAAGGAATACACAATACGTCATAAGAACCACTTTTGAAAACAAAGAGCAGTGTGGGTTCGTACGGAAGGAGGAATCGAGTTTAACAATTTTTACTCGATATTGAGCCGTTTTCAGTAATTGGCACTTACCAGAATCTCGAAAAAAAAAATTTTTTTAAATGTCTGCGTTGTTTAATTACACTAAACGAATTGTTTAGTAAGCTTAATTTATTTTTTCTGGAAGAAAAAAAAAAAAAAAAACTACAATGAGTTCCCCTGGCAAGCTGTAATTCAAAGCGTATCGAAAGAATCGTATTCGATATTGTTCACGATTACCACTATCCCAATCAATCAGTAATTTGTACTTACCAGAATCTCGAAAAAAAAAATTTTTTTAAATGTCTGCGTTTTTTAATTACACTAAACGAATTGTTTAGTAAGCTTAATTTATTTTTTCTGGAAGAAAAAAAAAAAAAAAGAACTACAATGAGTTCCCCTGGCAAGCTGTAATTCAAAGCGTATCGAAAGAATCGTATTCGATATTGTTCACGATTACCACTATCCCAATCATTGATGTTATCATAAAAAGAAACATTTTTTTTTACCATTCGATAAATAAAAAAAAAAAAACCAAACAACCAAACTAAAAATCCCCCCAAAACAATGGAAGCGATGTCAACTGATATCAGTCTCGTGAAACAGAACACAGACCGCGGGGAATTAAAACCGGTAATAAATGCTTGGACCCACACACTATAACGGTTTTGTTACAGGATAACACAAATTGTCCATTGCCAGCATTGAATGTCCGTGAAACAATTTACAGGAGTAAATACGTTAAGGGGACGAGTGTGTGTGTGTGGGGGGGGGGGGGGGGAGTAGTAAACGTGTCCGAGATCCCCCCGGGGGCGTGTGGTTGTAATTGGAAAAAAAAAGGGGGGGGGGTTAAACGACGAGTCAATCATAAAAATCAGCGATCCCAGTCTCATCAAGCGACTGAGGGTCCTGACATAACAAAGACAAACAAGCAGTGGCGTCATTTGAATGTGATGAGTGTTATGGAGTGAGAATCACCCAAATCACCATCTGGATGGGTCGTCCGTTCGTTGACCTTGTTTCATCCCGCGAGTTCCGGTTGTGGTCCAAGACATACTTTTTATGAGGGGGCTTGAATGTAAATTTGATGGTGTTCGTTTAATGAGGCAGTGTATGATTTGATGGTGTTCATTGATGAGCCAGTGTATAATGTGATGGTGTTCGTTGATGAGCCAGTGTATGATAGGATGGTGTTCGTTAATGAGCCAGTGTATGATGTGATGGTTTTCGTTAATGAGCCAATTTATGAATTGATGGTGTTCGTTAATGAGCCAATTTATGATTTGATGCTGTTCGGTAATGAGCCAATTTATGAATTGATGGTGTTCGTTAATGAGCCAGTGCATGATGCGATGGTGTTCGTTGATGAGCCAGTGTATGATAGGATGGTGTTCGTTAATGAGCCTGTGTATGATGTGATGGTGTTCGTTAATGAGCCAATTTATGAATTGATGGTGTTCGTTAATGAGCCAATTTATGCTTTGATCATGTTCGGTAATTAGCCAATTAATGAATTGATGGTGTTCGGTAATGAGCCTGTGTATGATGTGATGGTGTTCGTTAATGAGACAGTGTATGATGTGATGGTGTTCGTTAATGAGCCAGTCTATGATGTGATGGTGTTCGTTAATGAGCCATTTTATGAATTGATGGTGTTCGTTAATGAGCCTGTGTATGATGTGATGGTTTTCGCTGATGAGCCAATTTATGATTTGATGGTGCTCGTTAATGAGCCAATTTATGTTTTTGGTGGGGCTCGGTAATGAGCCAATTTGATAACGGTCGTTTTAGGAGGTCTTTGCTGCTGCGTTAACAGCCAAATTTAATCCCAGCCTGATCAATAATCCATATTTTAAGAACAGCGTCCTTGTGAGTCATCACCCCCCCCCCCCCGGCTATGCGATGTTTACGACCTTGTTTGGTGAAATATTAATCTAAAGTCTTCATCATAATTATTTTACCAAAACCCCCTACGAACCCTTCAAGCCTACCCCCCCCCCCTTTCCTCCTTTTTTTTTCTCCACTCATCCCTGAAATAAGTCTCCTCTCTGTAACTGGTGTAAAATGTGCGGCGAAGCTGATGATTTGTTAAATATATCAAACCTATTAACAGAACCAGACGTCAAGACTGTCTTTTGGAGGTTTTTCCCAACATGACAAGCCGGTCGTTGACTTGTCTAATTTTTCCCACAGAATCTTCAAAAAAAAAATTAAAAAATCAACTTTTTTTTTTTTCAACGGCATTAAATGTAGACGAATTTACCACCCCAGAAATGCTGCATCAATCAACTATGCTGATGGTCGGTCAGGCGTGGGCCACAGCGACGGATCTCAAACAATTAAACTACCGGTTCGTTGCCATAGTGACCGTTTTTGTTTTTGTTTTTTTTTTCTGCCATCCGTCTGTCACAGTGGGACGATGGCGTAGACTTCGCAGGACGAAATCCACGAGACCTGTGATTTTTCTTTTTTTTTTTTAGGATTATTAGCTGGTTTTCCATACACATCAGATCAGCCCTCTCCACGCCGCTGGATAACCCAAGGAAACATCATAGGTGGATGATACATCTTGGCACCAGTGGCGTGGCAGGAGTTGCCGGAATGTTTCATTGGGCCAATGATATCCGCCAACGGGACTCTCCGGGGTGTGAATTCCGAGTGGCCTTCTCTTAGATGAGTGGCCTTCTCTTAGATGAGTGGCCATCCAAGGTTAACGAGTCCCATCCACCCGGGGTGCCGGTGATGTTTTTGCTTGACTGAGTTTCGGTGGGAATTGAGCTCCAAAACTTTGGATTCACCGTTTTATGAATATATATAAATAGAAGCTATGTACCAACATGCTGTTTATTGTTATCTATTGCCTTTGATACTCGGGTCAGGACCATCACGTCACTCCACTACTCCACTCACTTCATTGGCTCCCTATACAGGCACGCATTGGCTACAAGCTCTCTGTTCTCTGTCACAACTTTTTCTCGGATTCCTGCCCCTCCTATCTAACCGAACTTCTTTCTGTCTATTCACCCCTTCGACAGCTTCGCTCCCCCACAGACAACCGTATTCTTTCCGTTCCCAAGACGCGCACTAAATTATATGGTGAACGATCTTTCTCTTTCTGTGCCCCCAAAAATGGAATTCTTTGCCACTACACATCCGTAATATACCAACCACACAGGCCTTCAAAACTGCACTCAAAACACATTATTTTAAACTCTACTACCCTGACTGATTCCCCTCCTATAAACCGATGAACGATCCTGCTGCCTACCGTCCATGGGTTGCCTTGTAAAATTTCTGGGGTGGGTGGGTGATTTAAACCTTTGTTTTTTGCTTACATGCTGTTTTTTTATTTCATTTATGTATTTTATTTTAATATCATGATTATGTCTCTTTGGTAATATTTTTATGTACAGTGCGGTGAGCCCAGCCCTAGGCTGCGGTAACGCGCTATATAAGACCACTTATTATTATTATTATGATATGGATGCGTACAACTGCGTCTGTGTTATTTGAAGGATGGACGTTTAGAGGGAAAACAAGAGTTGGCGATGTAAAGTTGTGAATGACACGTAGTTCGGCTGTCAAGGCGGCGCCCACAATAGATTTAACCTTGAATACGAGTGCCATTCGACAACCGGCCCCCCTGGCTCTGGTAGGGCACGTTGCTGGATCCATGTACTGGCACATGGGGCAACGGTTGCGGAAGCGATGCCGCTGTCCTAACGGCTCCTAGCGGATGCCAGGGCAGCCTCGAAGCTCTCGATTGTAACCAGCGTTCCAAAACTGTCGCGTCCACGGTGGCATCGTCCAAATGATCATTGTGCGAGGCAAGAATGATTGTTTATACTGCACTGTGTTGCACCGAGGCACGGTGAAGCATTTGTTTCGGATGTAACTGCTTACGGGGTTGTTAGAGGTGAAGTCAGTGTTCAGTGAGCGTTTGGCTCTGATCAACCGAACCTGGTTTCTGCGGGGTGAGATACGCCTTTGCTGGGATGAACGGCACTAGCCCCATGACCAATTTAGATAAGAACGTTAGGCGGAGCTTTTCTCGTCTGTCTTTGAGGGAGGGGGGACGTCAAATCTTTTTAAGAGGCCAGTGACGAAGCCAGGAGTGGTGGTTTTGTAGTCACGTGCGATGAAGCGCATCGCCTTACGTTGGATTAGCTCCATCTCGTCCACGTCTTGCTTTAGGTATGGGTCCCGGATAATCGCACCATATGCTAGTAGCGGACGGACGAGTACAAGATAGGAATTTCGTTTGCAGGAGGTTGGCAGTGGCGCAGATTTCTTCGAATGAAACCTAGTGTGGAGTTGGCTTTTTTTTTTTTAAACTTTGTTTATATGGGGTGACCATTTTATGTTATTCAAAAAGAGAATTCCAAGGTATGGATTATTTGATACTTGTTGGAGAATTGTGTTGTTTAGGGAGTACATATAGGTTAATGCTTTCTTTCTTCAGGTGATCATTGTGTAGCATTTGGTTTCATTAAATGTCATGACCCATTTGTCCGACTAATTCACAAGGCACTTCAAATCTGCTTGGAGGTGGTTGTGGTTAAAGACCGACCGAAAGTGATTTTATGATTTCGGCCAAAGCCGAAAATAGGCCAAAAGTTTAAAATGACTTTCAGCCGAAACCGAAAATAGACGAAAGTTTAAAAATGACTTTCGGCCGAAACCGAAGCCGAAACCGAAAATGAAATATTTAGATATTTTGCTATTCGTTCTCGCACACATTCTGCATAACTCGAAAATGATGGGAGAAAGAATAAACATTTACATTCTTTTTATAAAAAATGAGAAAATCGTGAATATTAATATATAAACATCTAATATTAAATCTTTTTGTTAAAGATCGCTGAGTTTGTTGTTAAAGATCGTTCAGTTTTGTGTTAATGATTGCTTTATTTGTTCTTAAAGATCGGTTAGTTTCTTCATAAAGATAGCTTAGTTTTTGTTTAAAGATAGCTTAGTTTTTGTTTAAAGATCTTTTAGTTTTTTCTTAAAGATCATTTAGTTTGTTCAAAAAAGATCGCTAAGTTTTTTTTAAATATCGCTTAGTTTGTGTTATTAAAAGATCATTTAGTTTGTTCATAAAGATCGCTTAGTTTTTCTTAAAGATCATTCTGTTTTTTCTTAAAGATCATTTAGTTTATTTGTATAGATCTTTTAGTTTGTTATTAAAATCGTTTAGTTTGTTCTTAAAGATCGCTTATTTTGTTGTTGAAGAACGCTTAGTTTTTTTTTCTAAAGATCGCTTAGTTTTATCTTATAGATGATTGATTTTGTTCCTTAATATCGTTTAGTTTGTTCCTAAAGAACATTTATTTTTCTGTTCAAGATCGCTTAGTTTATTCTTATAAATCATTTAGTTTACTATTAAAGATCATTTGTTTTGTTCTTTAAGATCATTTAGTTCGTTCTTAAAAATCGCTTAGTTTGTTCTTTAAGATCGTCTAGTTTTTAAAAAAATTAAATACTGCTTTGATTGTTCTTAAAGATTGCTTAGTTTGTTTTAAAGATCGTTTAGTTTGTTCTTAAATGTCGCTTAGTTTGTTGTTAAAAATCCTTTAGTTTGTTCTTAAAGATTGCTTTATTTGCTTTTAAAGATGTTTTAGTTTGTTCTTAAAAATCGCTTAATTTGTTCTTCAAGATCGTTTAGTTAGTTCTTAAATGTCGCTTAGTTGGTTGTTAAATATCACTTTTGCTGAGAATTAGATGACCGAAAACCTCAGTCAATTTCGGCCATAAAGTCTAAGTCAATTTCGGCCGAAACCAAAAAAAATCAAAATTAACTTTTCTCTTTCGGCCGAAAACGAAATTAAGTCGAAAGTTAACTTTCAGTTTAGCCCGAAACCGAAACTTGGCCGAAAGTGATAAAATGACCACTTTCGGCGCCGAAACCAAAGCCGAAGTTCGGTCGGTCTCTAGTTGTGGTCATCGTAGTCGATCGTGTAGACAAGACAGTCATGTCAAACAGCCTCACTTCAGATTTTACAGTATCAAGGAGGTCGTTTATGTGACAGATAACAAGAAGGGGGCCCAAACACCGTGCCCTGAGGGAACTCCTGTGTCTTCTGGGGCTTTGCCTGAACGGACGCCACCTGCCACTACTTGCATGGTCCGTTGTGTTAGGAATGTTGAGAGCCGGGAATGAGGGTTGCCGGTAATGCCGTAGTGATGGAGGTTGTTTAGAAGTTTTGGTTTTATGTGTAATCCAAATATGAAGAATGGTCGTATAAATACTAACATTTGGCTGCCGGCTCCAACGCATACAGCCGTTGATGCATTTTGAAATCCCAATTTCAATTGAAACAAGTAATTAAGGTTTGGCTACAATAGGAACATATTTAAAGTCCAGTTTTTGGAACGCTGGTGACAATATTTGTTTCACACACACAGGGCCACCATATTTTTTTTTCTACCTTTGACAAACTAAACAAAAATCAGGTCCAAATTGGCTGATTCCCACAGCTGGTGTGGTATCATCAAAGACAAAAACCTCACTAATCCGATTACAGGATGTAATATTGAAGAAATGGATTTTGAAGGATTAACCAATTTCTTTTATTTAACCCCTTGAAATCTCAAAACCGAAAGTTTGAGAAATGTCATGATGCTAAGACTGAAAACACCCCACCTCCCCCTTTTTTTGTGTGTTACCCCTATCACTTTAGGAACGATTCTAAAATCCGGAGAGCATGACCCTTGCGCCTTGCATGAAAAGTGATTCTATGTTTTTTTTAAAAAGAAAGTCGATCGTGTTGACAAGTCGCGCAAAACGGCAGGTGTGGTTTTAGCCAGGCTTTTCCTGGTGGCGCTAGTGGTGGTGGTGGTGGCGGCGGCGGTAGTGGTAGTGGTGGCGAGAGCTTGCTCTGCTCACGTCGGCCACGCGACGAATGTCGGAGACGCGAGCGAGGGCTGCGGCATGGCGCGTGCATTGAACGTTGCCGCCAGTTCACCATCCTAATTGGTGTCGGTCGCTTTCACCGTCGGGGTGAATTGGGAATTAGACATAAATAACGGCATTTGTTGTTTCTCATTACCGTCTGCTAGGTAGAGACAAAAGCTGTTGTCTATTAATTGTATTCATTCTTTTTTTTTTTTTTTTTTTTTTTTTTTTTTTTTTTTTTTTTATTTTTAAAAATTAAAATTAAATTTTATTTTTTTTTTTTTTTTTTTTTTTTTTTTACTTCTTCCTCATTTCAATTTCAAAAATGAAAATCAAATTTATAGCGCATCGCCAAAAGTATAAATATTTGAAGTCCTTTTTAAAAAAATAAATAAATAAAACGAAACATAAGCGCGTGTGATATTATAATTTATTCATCTTGTAAATTGTTTCAATGAAGAATTTTAAGTTTTAAAAGTGTTTGATTGAATTCTCTCTTTTTTAATAGTTTTAATTATTTTGTGTTTATTAAGTAATAGTGAAAAAGAAAAAAAAAATTCAGTGTTAATCATTGAACCGTCTGTGCTCTTCAATACCCCTGAGAAGACTGACTTTTATTTTTCTCGTTGTCATGGATACATCCAATTTCCTTATTCTCTTAGCGAAACCACCACCAACCTATTCCATTGGACTCAATCAGTTTGGTAACATTATACTAGAAATTTAACACCAGCTGTTTTTTTACGTTTGTTAACATTTGAAACACTTGTATACAAAAAAAAAAAAAAATTATTGAATTTTCCATAGACTTGGCGTAAATGATTTCGAGAGAAAGACAAAACTTGGGTCATTTTCATACAGTTGTATGTCAAAACTCGTGTGGCTTATGGTGGAGAAAGAGTTGTATTTCAACACTCGTGTGGCTTATGGCGTAGAGAGACAGTTGTTTTTTTCAACACTCGTGTGGCTTATGGCTTAGAGACAGTTGTATTTCAACACTCATGTGGCTTCTGGTGAAGAAACAGTTATATAGTTTCTCTGCATTTTGCTGCAATCAAATCGGACTATTTCTTTGACCTCCACTTTCACGTGTCACCCCAAAAAACACAACAAGAGCTCTTCAGACAAGGTAAGGATTTAACGGGTCGTTTGAAGTTCATCTTTTAAAAAATTATTATTGCTACATCACATGATTTGAAAAGCGAGAGAAACCTCATTAGAAATTAAAATCTAGTATTTTAAAATAATTTTTTTTTTTTAATTCTGTCATGCAGAGCACTAAAATTTGAGTTAATTTTAAAGCCTTAGCAGTGTTAAATGATCTCGAAAAAAAATATCCCTAGCATTGCTTACCACTTGAATCCATTAAACTTATATAAATCTTTTGAGCAAAAGGAAGTATATTCAACTTTTTTCTATATATTGCACCTTTTGTTTTTTGTTGGTTTTTTTATTAAATTAAAAACGTAATTGGTTAGAACCATTTGAACGACCCCAAAACAACACAGTTTACGGGGTGAGATCATCAGTGGTCGCTTATTGTATGGTCGCGATCCATTCGTGACATCTTCAGTTCTGTAGCGTGCGGTAACAGCTCGAAGAGAAGCTTCCCGTCCACAATTGCACGTGAGATATTCCATCGCGTTTGATTTCCAAATAGTAAGATAAAGTTTGCCACAAGTTCCTGCTCCATGCTTTCATTATTTCTTGTTTTTTTTTTTTTAAACTTTCACTGTACATTCTCAAAGATGAATCTTCACTGTACATTCTCATAAATAAATCTTCACTGTACATTCTCATAAATAAATCTTCACTGTACACTCTCATATAATAAATCTTCACTGTACATTCTCATCAAATAAATCTTCACTGTACATTCTCATAGATGAATCTTCACTGTACATTCTCATAAAATAAATCTTCACTGTACATTCTCATCAAATAAATCTTCACTGTACACTCTCATAAAATAAATCTTCACTGTATATTCTCATCAAATAAATCTTCACCGTACATTCTCATAAAATAAATCTTCGCTTTAAATTCTCATAAAATAAATCTTCGCTGTACATTCTCATAAAATAAATCTTCACTGTTCATTCTCATAAATAAATCTTCACCGTACATTCTCATAAAATAAATCTTCGCTTTAAATTCTCATAAAATAAATCTTCGCTGTACATTCTCATAAATAAATCTTCACTGTACATTCTCATTAAATAAATCTTCGCTCTACATTCTCATAAATAAATATTCACTGTATATTTTCATAAACAAATCTTCACTGTACGTTCTCATTAGTTAATCTTGACATGAAAATTTGTTTTCTGCATTTGAAAACTACTTGAATTATTTTTTTCTTCAGCCATACCACACCCATCACATATCACATATCTCACTAGAAAAAGGCCATTACCGATTCACTAACTTCACCATTGTGTGACTAAATAATATATCCTGAGACCAATTCAACCCGAAGCGACAATTCACTGAAGGCCTTCAGATCGCAACATAGATGGTATCACGTCATAAAATATTCAATCAACAAATCACCTTTTGAAAGTGTTGCTTATCATGAGAGTGCGTTTATTACAAAGTTGAACTGGTGACTGCAATGCAAGGTCTTCGTCTGTGCATAATTTAACACACAAACCGTGTTAAGCGTCGAAGAGCGGTCATGTGACTTTTGGAGGCCCACTTGCCTTTGTTCTTTTTATATAGACGATGCGTTCAAAAGTTGATAGTTTCTTTCCTTTTTTTTTTTTTTTTTTTTTTTTTTTTTTTTTTTTACATCACAACTTTGGTCCCCGTTAAACTTTAATATGTGAGGCCCCCTTGAGACCGCGTAGGTTGCAGGACCCCACGCAGCGGCTCTCACGTTTTAGGATAATAACGTTAAGTTTAAATGTAATAATGTTTTACGATACTGTTTTGGCATCCATTTTTACTTCCCCCCCCCCTTCTTTTTTTCTTTTTCTCTTCAGGGAAAACCGAAAAAAAAAAAACCTTTTTATTTCCCCCCCCCCTTCTTTTTTTCTTTTTCGGCTCTGGGAAAACCGAAAAAAAAAAAAAAACAGCAGCCACCAAATAAATGCTGCCAGCGCTGCTCCCACTTCACGGCTTCATGTCTAGTGATTTAAAACAATCACCCTGTCATAAACACATGTGAATGGTCCAGAGACACGCTCGTAACTTCACCAGCGTACGTTTTGCCCTTTCCATGTGTCACTAAAGTGAAATGCGTTCAAACAGCTGCCCCCCCCTCCACCGCCTGAAAAACGAAAACGTCTAAACTTAACATGATGTATTGTAGAAATTTAAAAGTCTTCTTCTTCTGTCCGCTTTAAAAGAGTAGGTTCACTTGGGGGGGGGGGGAGGTGTGATCTGCTGCAAGGTGTGAGGCCTGCTCAAGATCAATCGTGCGGTCTGCGATAGTGTCCCCATCAAAGTCGATCGTGCATCGCCGTCATGGTCTTCCTCTGTTCCTGAACACCGGAGCGCTAGCTAGTGTTGGCTTGAAATGCGGGCTGGTCGAACAGGCTTTCATGACCGGATGACCCAACCAATGAATTAGCTTTCGTGGCCATGCAGTGTAAATAAAAGCTGGGAAACGAGAACGCAGCGTTGATTAGTCTGACCTTGTTCTCCACATCTTTATTCTTGGCATGTCTTAATAAATGAGCTACCTGGCAGCCGATTACGCCAATTGTTTCAATTTCTCTGCCGAACTTAAAATTCTTGACGTAGTCGGAGCATCTGACCACTCCTATTGATGTCCAGCTTGCCTGGGGTATGGCCCTTATGAGCTATATCACAGTGTGGCCGATACACAGTCCATGCTTCGAGACAAATGCACCGCTGCAGTCGTAGTGTCTAGCGTTTCGGGAATAGGGGGGGGGGGGGGGATTTGGGTTTTATTTTTTTAGGGTTTTTTATTCTTTTGTGTAAACCAAGGTTTTTAGATTTTTTTCCTTTTTACCTTATGAGCTATATCACAGTGTGGCCGATACACAGTCCATGCTTCGAGAGAAATGCACCGCTGGAGTCGTAGTGTGTAGCGTTTCGGGAATAGGGGGGGGGGGTGAATTCGGTTTTAATGTTCTCAGGCTTCTTAATCCTTTGATGCAACCAAAGTTTATAGAATTATTTCCCTTTTCGCATTACTCTGCATTAAAAAAAAACAACATGCTTCCACAAATAATTCGTTTGCATCAGTCATCCGCTGTAAAGCTATTATCGTTCCTCTGTGCATTTGGCCTTTACGTATTAGTGTGTAGGCAATAAGCTGTACAAATATCACTTGGGGTGAGAGCTGAGTAATGACCGCATTAGTTGATTGTGCTTGTTAGAATGGGGCTTAAGTGCAGAGGTCCACCTTTTTTTGTCTCCGATAGGTGTTTACAGCAGTGGTTCCCAACCTTCCTAAAGCCGGGACCATTTAAATTCAGTTCCTCGTATTGTGGTGACAACCCCCCCCCCCAACCCCAAAATTATTTTCGTTGCTACTTCGTAAATATGTGTTTTCGGATGGTCTTAGGCGACCCCTGTGTAAGTTTCGTTCGACCCCCAAAAGGGATCGTGACCCACAGGTTGAGAACCGCTGCTTTTTTACATGAAGGATTTCATATAGCGTAAGTTAATCCCCCGAATCATTTTTAAGTGTAAGCACATGACCTAAGTTATACTATTGATTTCTTTATCCTGATATGAGGCATATGCGCGTTTACGTTTTGTATTGACCAACATTTTTGCATTGACCGTCGTTCAACCCGGTAGGGGGGGGGGATTCTCATCCTCTGTTGTAGGAGCAGCCCCCTAGACGGTAATGGCGGAAAAGACGTAAAATTGCGTTACAATTATGTTCATTGAATGAGACTTCCATAATAAAATATATGGAGTGATGACTGAAAAAAAAGCTGTAGCTGAAACGATTGACGAAAGATCTTTATTTTTTTTTTTTTTCAGTTTTAGAGCGTTTGCGCAGCTTATTTATAGATTACCGGAAGTGACGTAGTCCTGCCACGTGGTGGTAGATTGTAAACAGATTCTTGTTGTTTTTAAACAAAAAGATTTAATCGCCAATTTTCTTAACTCACGCTTCGGTGTTACTAGACCTGGTCTACGGAGATGTAACTCTACATTAAATCAATAAACATGAAAAAAAAAAAGATCACATTCTCACCATTAAACAAGAAGATTATTAGAAATACTCCCCCCCCCCCCCCAGACCTAAAATGAAGTCACTTTGTTGTCAACTTAATAACACGCCCGCTGGTACAAAATAATTCTTCGGCAGACCCATGGCCCTTGCTTTAGGAAAGCGACATTGGAAATATCGGGGCACTCACTGCTTACTTGCAGGCTGGACAGGTCGATATTTGTCTTCCCCCCTCCTAAAAGAAGAGCTCATTTATTTGGTTTACGACCCAATTTTTTTTTCGCAACTGGTTGACACGGCTAGAGGTCAGAGGTCAAAGAAATGAGCCCGGATTCGTTAAGATTTTAGAGGTTTTTAAAGATTCTTACACCGGCACAATAACACCATAGTTTTAGTTTTATTATTTTATTTATTTATTCTTTTTTTAATTGAGCCATGGGTGATTTGTAAAGTGTCAAGCTACAGTATTTTATGAGTCCAGATGTAAAAAAAAAAAAAAAAAAA
>CAXITT010000065.1:945324-991049 GCA_964033795.1 Lymnaea stagnalis
CCCCCCCCCCCAACCCAATTGTTAAAATAAATTGCATGACACTACGGAAACTCGCCCGTCAGGATATCCATCATAGCCTTTAATCCCCGGGTCACGTTCAGAGTATATGACTCGCTGTGTTATATCTGTGGCAGGGAAAAGGAAGACATGAACTAGCTTGGATCCAAAAAGGGGTGAGGGGGCTGTGGATGAATTAAACAGGAAGTGACGGAGCGATCTCGATAGGGTTATGTGCGGCTTTGATGACGTATATTGAGAATTTAAAAAAAAAATTTCAACGCTGATAAAATGTATTGTTTACGACAGGTGTAGCTTAAAGGCCACTAAGGGTGTGGAAAAATAAAAAAAAGAACATGACACTTTTACGTCCACTAGGAATTTAGAAATGCTATCAAAGGTACCATAGAGTTGTGTGCGTAAAATTGTACGCTTAGCTGAAATATGAAGATTGACATGCACCAGGTACGTGAAAAACTTAGAGGTGAATATTGTTGTCGAATGTCGCTTTGAGCTAAAAAAATGTAATCACGTTTCACATAGAGTTAGTTCGGAATAATGGTACTTCATTTAGGCGGGACATTCGTAAAGAATGTGGCAAAATGATGAATGATAACACAGGATATTACTTAAGGCTGAACAATGGCACAGGATATCACTTAAGGCTGAATTATGGCACAGGTTATCAGTTAAGGCTGAACAATGGCACAGGATATCAGTTAAGACTGAATAATGGCACAGGATATCACTTAAGGCTGAATAATAGCACAGGATATCAGTTAAGACTGAATAATGGCACAGGATATCAGTTAAGGCTGAATAATGGCACAGGATATCAGTTAAGACTGAATAATGGCACAGGATATCACTTAAGGCTGAACAGTGGCAGAGGATATCACTTAAGGCTGAATAATGGCCAAGATATCAGTTAAGGCTGAACAATGGCACAGGATATCAGTTAAGGCTGAATAATATCGCAGAACATCACTTAAGGCTGAATAATGGCACAGGATATCCCTTAAGGGTCAATAATGGCACAGGATATCCCTTAAGGCTGAAAAATGGCACAGGATATCACTTAAGCCTAACTTATATCGCAGAACATCACTTAAGGTTGAATAGTGGTATTGAATGTCATTCGAGTTGAGTAATGGCATCGCTATTCTCTGATTAGCAGTTTAAGGTCTTCAAAACACAGTTTTTTTTTTAAATTCCCATTTCTCTTTAAAGAACTCTATGCATTTTTAACATCAACTAACGTAATATCTATGGGAAACTAATATGTTCCTAGTCGTTTATTAATTAATGGAAAACATTTCATTTAAAGACCAAACGTTAATTATTTAATTATGAATTTTAAAGAACTTTATTTATATGTATATTGTGAGCAAATACAGACAGAAATTTAAAAGGAAGTTGTAAAGTTCTACTTCAAGAACCTCCGTCCATGCTAACGACACTGCATGGTTCAGCTATGTCGCGAACGTAGTAATGGAGAGTAAATGAATTTTTAGCTAGTTATCATGTGAGAGAGGTTATCGATGAAGAGTAACGGTGCGATGGGACGATTGCTAAGCTTTTAGGTGACTCATGGAGTCTTGTAAAAATATATATATACCTTTGTGAATTAATTATGCGTGCTACATTTTAAATATTGGCCACATACGAAATTTCATTTTAAGAAAAATAATTATAGAAACTGAATTTTCACGCATCGCATCGAGATCCCATACAATCAGACATTCAAAGATAACGTTTGTAAAACGAAGATGTGATTGAAGGGGAGCCACCAGACACTCATGTAAATCAGGTGTAATGGTCAGTATCTTGGTACTTTTATGTTAGTCTATGTGGTACTGGTATGTTAGTCAATGGGGTCCCTGGTATGTTAGTCTATGAGGTACGTGTATGTAAGTCTATGTGGTACGTGTATGTTTGTCTATGATACAAAACGGGACAATGGCAGCTAATTGGACAGTGATGGTTAGTTCAACGATGATGGTAAACTGGACAATTATGGTTGATTTTATGAAGACGATATTTTGAACAATGATGGTTAGCTTGATGAAGATGGTAAAGTGGGCAATGATGGTTAGTTCGACGAGGATGGTAAATTGGACATGGATGGTTAGCTCGACGATGGTGGTAAATTTGAATGTGACATTACATTTTACAATGACGGTTAGTTTGTTGATTATGGTAAGTAGAAGTCTTCATCTTGACATGATCCCGACAGAAGCTGTTTCGCTCTCAAACCCCCACCCACCCCCTTTTTTTGTCTTTTCAAAAACATTAAAAATCAAAATATCACAATATCGAAAATTTAAATATATCATAATATCATAATAATTATCATTCCCTAATCAGAAACCAAGCCATATTTAACTACAACGTAATGTATAAAATTATACTGAATTCACCCCTCTCTCAGACCTATATTGAGAAATAAGCTGACATTGTATACAACAGAACGCCCTATAGCGAGACACACACGGTGGTGGCCCGTCAGGGGCACAAAACCCGACTCCTTACTCTCCACTAATTTTCCGGTGATCAACACATTTGGGGAAAAGTATCACAATGCGGAAAGGGAGTTTTGGTTTTCTAGCAATCGATATCACAATTAACAACCGTCTGGAGATCATTATTTCGTCGAGAACGAAGTGGGGGGGGGGGGGGGGGGGGGGGGGGGGGGAAGGGGGGGGGGGGGGGGCTTAGTTCCCTTACAGGACAGAGCAGGTGAAGACAACGGCTGCGATAACAAGAAAAAAGCAACTGTTTTTTTTTTTTGTTGTTGTTGTTGTAAAAAGCAAGAATGTTAAAGTTAAAGTCACGGTATGCACATTTTCTTCATCATTATCCAGAGCTCATAAATGTTCAACTCCGGTTATGAACATATAGGTGACACTTCTCCGTAAAAAAAGTTTAGAGTCGTGACTTTCCTTTTTAAATGGTTTCGTATTCTTTGTTCGTCTTCGTTTCCAAAGTTGTCATTGCTGTCGTAACTATTTCCCTTTGACGAAATTGTGACTTGACCGCGCTTAACTAAAAAAATAAGACGACGGACCTGCTAAATACATGGAAGACAACAAAAAAAAAAATTAATGCTAACGAGACGTGGCTCTGACTGTGTATATTTAATCAGACCCGGGCCAAAAGTATCGATTCCTAAATCATGCTACTAGACAGTCTTATGCTCAATCAATTCCGAATTCTATTAACATATTTTTTTTCTTAGTTCCGAATCAAGCTGCAAAAAAATATATATATATATTGTCATAGCAATAGAGTAGTTTGATATCTCCAATCCAAAGACACTGTATATTTTGTTCAACCTCTTCGGTTACCGTGTTAATAATAGGTAGCATGCAATGATTGTCTTTTTATTCCTGAGATCAAGACGTAAGGTCTATTTGTAAAATGACTTGGTTATCTTCATTGAAAGAAGAAGAAGTACAACAACAAAAAAAAAAGAAAAGAAAAACGATGGAAAGCTAAATGTCAGGTGATCCAAGACCGTGAGTCTCAAGCCTTCATATAGTGGCTCAATGAGTGGTTGCCGTGAGTCTCAAGCCTTCATATAGTGGCTCAATGAGTGGTTGCCCTGAGTCTCAAGCCTTCATATAGTGGCTCAATGAGTGGTTGCCGTGAGTCTCAAGCCTTCATATAGTGGCTCAATGAGTGGTTGCCGTGAGTCTCAAGCCTTCATATAGTGGCTCAATGAGTGGTTGCCCTGAGTCTCAAGCCTTCATATAGTGGCTCAATGAGTGGTTGCCGTGAGTCTCAAGCCTTCATATAGTGGCTCAATGAGTGGTTGCCGTGTGTCTCAAGCCTTCATATAGTGGCTCAATGAGTGGTTGCTTTGGTCTCAAGCCTTCATATAGTGGCTCAATGAGTGGTTGCCGTGTGTCTCAAGCCTTCATATAGTGGCTCAATGAGTGGTTGCCCTGAGTCTCAAGCCTTCATATAGTGGCTCAATGAGTGGTTGCCCTGAGTCTCAAGCCTTCATATAGTGGCTCAATGAGTGGTTGCCGTGAGTCTCAAGCCTTCAAATAGTGGCTCAATGAGTGGTTGCCGTGAGTCTCAAGCCTTCATATAGTGGCTCAATGAGTGGTTGCCGTGAGTCTCAAGCCTTCATATAGTGGCTCAATGAGTGGTTGCCGTGAGTCTCAAGCCTTCATAGAGTGGCTCAATGAGTGGTTGCCGTGTGTCTCAAGCCTTCATATAGTGGCTCAATGAGTGGTTGCTTTGGTCTCAAGCCTTCATATAGTGGCTCAATGAGTGGTTGCTTTGGTCTCAAACCTTCATATAGTGGCTCAATGAGTTGTTGCTTTGGTCTCAAGCCTTCATATAGTGGCTCAATGAGTTGTTGCTTTGTTTTCTTATGTTTTTTTTTTTTATTAGAGCGATTGTCCCAGTCCCACGTGACAGCATAATTTGTCAATGGAAGCGCGTCAACAACACCAGAAAACTTGGCATGCTGATATTGAACGTGTTTTAAAGCAAGACACAAAATTCCATCCATCATTTTGTTGAAATAAGCGTTCTAGCAAAGTGGACGATTCAGGAGGATGGTGGCTAGCTCGCACGCATCGATCGAGTACTCACCAGTTGATCACAGCGCTACATGTCACCTGCATCGATATCTCCTGCACGAGATAGTCCTTCATGGCAAATCAAAAAAGATAATCGGACCAGTGAGCATAAGACTGGCCAATTTATTTTGGCCACTGGATACTTATTTGGGTGTTGCATGGTCAGTCGTTTTGACACCAGGCCATAGGATATTTACTTGGACTTCAAAACCCGCAGGCGTTCCGGCCAGGATCGTCTGGTCAGCCTTGGCTTGTGGCTCGTCACAGGCAAGGAACACTCCGAGCAGAAACCTCTCATGCATTTCGGCTAAAAACCCTGAGGTTAAATAGATTACAGGACTCTAACTCCGACTACAAACCCTGAGGTTAAATAGATTACAGGACTCTAACTCCGACTACAAACCCTGAGGTTAAATAGATTACAGGACTCTAACTCCGACTACAAACCCTGAGGTTAAATAGATTACAGGACTCTAACTCCGACTACAAACCCTGAGGTTAAATAGATTACAGGACTCTAACTCCGACTACAAACCCTGAGGTTAAATAGATTACAGGACTCTAACTCCGACTACAAACCCTGAGGTTAAATAGATTACAGGACTCTAACTCCGACTACAAACCCTGAGGTTAAATAGATTACAGGACTCTAACTCCGACTACAAACCCTGAGGTTAAATAGATTACAGGACTCTAACTCCGACTACAAACCCTGAGGTTAAATAGATTACAGGACTCTAACTCCGACTACAAACCCTGAGGTTAAATAGATTACAGGACTCTAACTCCGACTACAAACCCTGAGGTTAAATAGATTACAGGACTCTAACTCCGACTACAAACCCTGAGGTTAAATAGATTACAGGACTCTAACTCCGACTACAAACCCTGAGGTTAAATAGATTACAGGACTCTAACTCCGACTACAAACCCTGAGGTTAAATAGATTACAGGACTCTAACTCCGACTACAAACCCTGAGGTTAAATAGATTACAGGACTCTAACTCCGACTACAAACCCTGAGGTTAAATAGATTACAGGACTCTAACTCCGACTACAAACCCTGAGGTTAAATAGATTACAGGACTCTAACTCCGACTACAAACCCTGAGGTTAAATAGATTACAGGACTCTAACTCCGACTACAAACCCTGAGGTTAAATAGATTACAGGACTCTAACTCCGACTACAAACCCTGAGGTTANTTTCCGGAAGTTGGGGGGGGGGGGGTTGCGGTATAACACTGTATCAACGAAAATTCCCGGGGACCTCAGTGACGCCCTCGGTGCCAAGCTGTGTTGTCCACTTGACGTTCCCGTGGGTTCTTCAGCTGCCGACTAGGAAACAGCGGACTTTCCATTAAAAGCACCTCACTCAGCTGTTATTGTACGCTCCCAGGTGACATTTGGAGCTAAATTACACCTTTTGTATTGGGGAGACAGGCGGTCGCAGCAACAAAAAAAACAAAAAACAGTCACGTGACAATTAATTTCACACTCACATTGATCGCTATATACTGCGTGTTTTCCCATTTATCCTGAACTGTTCTTATATCATCGCAGAAGTAATTATCTCCGCTAGAACACCTTCATCGGGTGCCTCAATCTGTCACCAGGGCCATCATTATTGTGATAGGTGTGATGGCTCGGCTTAACGCGGCATGCGTGGCTCTCGTCAAACAACTTGTATACAGAGTGATAGTAACTTATTTTATATAACTTTAACAAAAGCTTCCAGATAACATCGGAAAAGCGTTTCCAGAATGTTGCACTTCAGGAGTACATTTAAACACACACACACACACACACACACACATATATATATATATATATATATATATATATATATATA
Organism: Lymnaea stagnalis; assembly: GCA_964033795.1. NCBI lineage: Eukaryota > Metazoa > Mollusca > Gastropoda > Lymnaeidae > Lymnaea > Lymnaea stagnalis. The sequence goes on from CAXITT010000065.1 coordinate 951,769, forward strand.
TNAGAACACTGGGATTTCTGACAAGAAGAACACTGGGATTTCTGACAAGAAGAACACTGGGATTTCTGACAAGAAGAACACTGGGATTTCTGAAATATGAGAAAAAACACTGGGATTTCTACAGATCAAGAAGAACACTGGGATTTCTGAAAAGCAAGAAAACACTGGGATTTCTGAAAAGCATGAAGACTACCTGGATTTACAAAAAACGAGAACACAGGGATTTACAAAAACAGGGATTTCTGACAGATCCACCTATTTTCCCCCCACAACGTGATCCGTACCGGTACAAAACAAACACCTACGTCATGTCATTTCATTCAGCTCTTCTCGCAAGCCGAGTGTCATCCCTCCCCTTGGCACTAGAGTACTGGAGATGACCGCCACCCCCCCCCCCCGAGTGGCGCGCCGCAAACTCTAGCCACTCCCACTCCTTCGAAGACGTGGAATGTTGACCTGTTCATTTAACCCGTTTGAGCTTTCATCTTTGTGCTATTGCTTGCTAGAGAATTCGGAATCTACCAAGACGCTTTCAAGTCATAAAATAATAACGGAACTAGCTCCCACATTTGAACAACATCACAGATTGACTCAACAACAAGAAGGCAAAAAGGAAATAGAAAAAAAGACCAACAGAAACCTCCAAATTTCGCAATGCAGCGGATCACCACCACCAGGGGCAGCAGCAGCAGTAGCAGCAACTCTTGGGATTCCCCAGCAGTGATTAACCGAGGGAGGTATTGGTGGTAAAAATTCCTGGGTGGCGCCCTGGTTTCGTGGGAGACTTTTGCGGCCATTTTGTGTACACAAGAAAGATATGTTGGAAACCGCCCCCCCCACTTTTTTTTAGGGGGGGGGGGGGGGGGGGTGGGGGGGGGGGGGGGGGGGGGTGGGAAGGACATGAGTTATGTCTCAAGTTACAATGAACATGATAATGTTATGGCTGGATTTTGGGGGAGGGGGTTGGGGTTCTCGATGGCGTCTGAGTATACATAAACATACCCGAAATAGAGTGTATGTAAGGAATCATTTCAGACATCGGAGCTCACCTCATTTGCTGTTTCAGTAGGCCCCAAAAAGTGAAGACCGAAATTAGCTCTAATTTTGAATTTTTAAACTTTTTTTTAAATCTTTAGACATTTTTTTTTTTTAAATTCAGGACAAAACTAAGTTAACTTACTCATACATTTACTTTTTGTTAATGTTTTGTTTTTTTTGTTTTTTGTTTTTTTCAATCAACATATTTTTCGGGATGATGGGTCGAAAGAAATGTCAAGAACAAAACTTTTTTTTTGTTTTTTGCAATTTAACTATCATACGACTGCAAAAAAGAAAAAAAAGTTTTTGGTGGTTTTTTAAAATTTATTTTTGACCCAAACCAACAGACACATTTTTAAAAATAAGTAGACCAAAGTCTGCTTTCGCTCTGTTAAATACATATATATGTGTATGTGTGTGTTTATGTGTTTTATATATACATATTACTTACCAGGGATCATGTGACACACACTGATTCACGATTACAAGACATCAATCAAATCTAAATTTATTAATATCGAACTGCGGCGTCTGGACCGTGAGAAAAACACTGAGGTTTCTGAAGATCAAGAATAACACTGGGATTTCTGACAAGAAGAACACTGGGATTTCTGACAAGAAGAACACTGGGATTTCTGACAAGAAGAACACTGGGATTTCTGACAAGAAGAACACTGGGATTTCTGACAAGAAGAACACTGGGATTTCTGAAATATGAGAAAAAACACTGGGATTTCTACAGATCAAGAAGAACACTGGGATTTCTGAAAAGCAAGAAAACACTGGGATTTCTGAAAAGCATGAAGACTACCTGGATTTACAAAAAACGAGAACACAGGGATTTACAAAAACAGGGATTTCTGACAGATCCACCTATTTTCCCCCCACAACGTGATCCGTACCGGTACAAAACAAACACCTACGTCATGTCATTTCATTCAGCTCTTCTCGCAAGCCGAGTGTCATCCCTCTCCTTGGCACTAGAGTACTGGAGATGACCGCCACCCCCCCCCCCCGAGTGGCGCGCCGCAAACTCTAGCCACTCCCACTCCATTTTTTTTTTTTTTTTTTTTTTTAAATCAACATTTTTTTGGGAGTGATGGGTGGAAAGAAATGTAAAAAAAAAAATTTTTTTTTTTTTTTTTGAAATTAAAATATCAAACAACTAAAAAAAAAAAAAAAAAAGTTTTTGGTGGTTTTTTAAAATTTATTTTTGACCCAAACCAACAGACACATTTTTAAAAATAAGTAGACCAAAGTCTGCTTTCGCTCTGTTAAATGCCTCGAAAGTTACTAGAACATGTACATCCTAGTAACGTTCGTTGGCATGGGCGCCCGCAGAAAACTTTCTAGGGGGAAGGGGGGCAAAAAAATCGATTAACTTTCCAGGGATGGGGGGGTCAAAAAATTGTTAGTAATGTTTGAATGTAGTTTTAATTTACTGTAGCGTATCTGTATGGTGAACGAACGGACAGGACATCAGCTTAGTTACTTTCTCTTTATTTTCTCTTTACTTTAATATTTTTTTGTCTATTTTTGTCTAAAAAATCTTTATCCAATCAATCCAGGGCGGGGGGGGGGGGGTGGAAAGTGCCCCACCTTGCCCCTACCTGGGGGCGCCCATGTTCGTTGGGGTGTCTAATCTTTTTTCTTTTTTTTTTCTGATTGCATGCTACCAATTCAGATAACTTTCCACCCGACCTGGGTGGGTGCGGTGCACCGCCACGGACACGTGGCTTACGTCATGTCGGCGCGTTGATTGGGCCAGGGAAGGGTAAACACCAAGATTAGCGGCAACCTTGCGCGTCGCCTTTCATGTGCCGTGCGCATGTCCGGGCGATAACCGTTGACCCCTATGATGAAACATTAGGACACAAATTTCGTTGTTATCTTAAAACAAAATTGTACAATTGTTTTTTTTTGTTTTTGTTTTTTTAACTTGTCATGCTAAACCAGTTTTAATTCTGGAATTTTTAAACGTACCTCTTTGCATAGTTCCAATTTCTCATCACATGTGGACAAAAATGTTTGAGTTGAGGACCCCCCCGCCCCCCCCCCCCCCCCCCCCCACATCCACAGGAACAAAAAAAAAAAATATTTTTAGGGGTTGGGGGGGGGGGGGGGTGTCGTCACCACATGAGGAACTGTACTACAGGGTCGCGGGATTAGGAAGGTTGAGAACCACTGGAATAAAGTAAATGAACTTTTTGAAACCATTATGAGAATCTAGGTCCAAATGCAAAATTGATTTAAAATCATACTTATTTAATTGAATGTTTTAGTCTGCGAAACTCTACCCCCCCCCCTCTAGCCCTTTTTTTCCCTTTCCGGTTGGGGATGGGGGCCCAGTGTAGCTACCCCCAGTAGGTATTACGAATCATGGATATAATAGAGAAATACATTCCGTTTATTAAAATGTTGGCTTGAGCATCTACCTTGTGTCCTGCCTAAAGACTCGACCAAGTATTGTTCTATTGGCTTGAGCATCTACGTTGTGTCCTGCCTAAAGACTCGACCAAGTATTGTTCTATTGGCTTGAGCATCTACGTTGTGTCCTGCCTAAAGACTCGACCAAGTATTGTTCTATTGGCTTGAGCATCTACCTTGTGTCTAGCCTAAAGACTCGACCAAGTATTGTTCTATTGGCTTGAGCATCTACCTTGTGTCCTGCCTAAAGACTTGACCAAGTATTGTTCTATGTTTAAAGGAATTCATGGTAAAAGTTCAAACAAATACGACATGGGCGGACAAAATAAAATTTTTAAAAAAATTAAAATTTGTTGATATTTAGTTGATATTTAGTTGATATTTAGTTGATATTTAGTTGATATTTAGTTGATATTTAGTTCATATTTAGTTGATATTTAGTTGATATTTAGTTGATATTTAGTTGATATTTAGTTCATATTTAGTTGATATTTAGTTGATATTTTATTCATTATTTTTCCAAACCTTGATTATTTTTCCGGAATCATGTAGACGAGGTGAATAAATTCGTCGGAGTATATACGTATATATGCATCACAGACATTTGATGAGTATTATCGCTACAATTTGTAAAGATTTAATATCCATCCTTCAACAAACATTTCGTTTTCAGATGTGGGTCTCTTTTTCATGGCCTTTCCACCCCATACCTAGTAATTCCAAAATGTGTCATTCTAGTCGCCTAACCATCTTTCAATCACATTTATTTCCGAATAAAATTAACAAGCAAAATTTTGTTTTGATAATTTATTCATTCCCACCCCCCCCCCCCCCCCAATATAGTAACACTGAACAATTGACCTATTTATTGACAGAATATTGTCGAGATCCCGAGGGCTGTCCCTGCTCTAAGGTGACCTACTTTATTGCAAGCCAAGATGGCGATATTAAATATATATTTTGAACGGAAGTCTGTACTTGGCTACAACAGCACATTGCCGTGTGCACAGCTGGTGTTCGACTATAAACTAAACACACACAAAATGAAATATATTACATTTACGCTCATCATTTCATTTTTTTTCAAATTAGAAAACCCCATCACCATCACCATCACCATCACCTCCAGAGTGAATCATGTTCCCATTACATTTGTTTTGTCCCGTACATACTTTGTTCAACGCTTTACTTGCGTGCATTCCCTCATTTATTTTCCATTTACATCTACAGACATGGAGCTGAACATGTAATACGTCAGCTAGTTTATGTGTTAAATAAATCTCCCCTGATACCGATAGTGTTTGCCGTAGTAATGCTATCAAGAGGTTTATAGTGTTTGCGGTAGCAATGTTATCAAGAGGTTTATATTGTTTGCGGTAGCAATGCTATCAAGAGGCTCATATTTGTTTGCAATCTTATTTCAAGTCTAATTAGCACGTAAGCGAATAGACCGAGGGGATCATATACAGATCCATATTGGGATGGATAGCCGAAAAAGTATGGTGCCTGATTAGGGTGCTTGGTGGCATTGTTTGGATTACTCTATAATCAATGATAATAAATGTTATTGACAGATTTTAGGGCGACTAGAGACTAATTTTGCAATAATAGGGCATGGATTAATTCCCTTGAGGAACACCTTGATCTAAAAACGAAATATGTGTGGTAATGGATAAATATTAAATTCTTTCCTAATTGTATATCATAAAAATCATCAAATGTCGGTGAACAAATAGACGAAGTTAGTTGCATTATATTTAAGGTTTTTTTTTTTTTTTTTTTTTTGTTTTTTTCATTCGCCAATCACAATAAGACGATGGTGTAGACTTGGCAGGAGGAAATCAAAAGGCCTGTGCTTTCTCTTTAGAAGGATAAGCGTGTTCCATAGACAGCTAATCGCCTCTCTCCACGCACCTGGATAACCCAAGGGACAATCCAGCGTCAATGATAAAGCTTGGCACCGGTAGTATCGCAGGAGCTGCCCGAATTTTCAATGTGTCAACGTCATACCGCCTACGGGACTTCTACTCCGTGGTTTGAGTTCAGAGTTTGCCTTCTCTCAGATGACTTGCCATCCCAGGTTAACGAGTCCCGTCCGCCCCCGGGGTGCTGGTGATGGTTTTTGTTGTCCTTGACTAGGGTTTGTTAGGGATTGGATTCCAGACCAGCAGCATTTTGGATTGACAGTTCGTACCGCTCGACCACCCAACAGTTTAAAGTTGACTTGAGTTTTTAAGATAATAAAGGCTGTAATAATTTTTTTTTAAACTAAGAAGAGGGTTAATATATGCATTTACGAACTCTGAAGTGTGAAATTTATTATATGTAGTTATCAAACTAAGAAAACTGCATCTTTATAATTATCCAGCGTTATCCATTCCAACAATTCTTATCATCAAGAGCGTCCATTATCTTATCAAACTTAATCCATGCACCTGCAACAGAGGAGCGCACTAAACTTTTTAATGACCAAACACGGCCGTGTGGGACACGACACCCCAGATTTAGTTTAAAACCCCCCTCCAACTTCAAAGAATCGTCCTTGACTGCAGGTGTTGCTGACATTTAAAACTTGCCCCCCCCCTCTCTAACCCCGTGTTAAATATATCGCTCATTTAAACCACTATCAAATTCAGGGTAAACACGTGGCCCGCTCCACTATCACCATATCTTATCCAACAGATTCTCAGTACAAAGGTAATTCTACACAACTCTGCAAATTCCTGGCTTAGATTTAACTCACATCTTTTTTTTTTAAATTTAATTAAAAGTAAGGCAGTGGTCGGCAAACCGCAGTTCGCGAGCCGCATGCGGCTCTTTAACGACCTGAGTGCGGCTGGGCCATCTGGCCACAAATTATATTCTGACTCAGAAAAACATGGTTTTTGAAAAGAAGTTGGGCTTTAAAATAATTTTTAAATCGTCCTGGGTGGTGTTTTTTTTTGGCTCTTTTGACTGGTGAGCTTGCCGACCACTGAAGTAAGGCATTAAAAAAATGAATGCGTGAAGTTTTTTACGAACAAACAATAAACATTGTGTAGGTGATCAAGGGTTAATTGTTGGACTGGTTTGGTTTTCATAGGACACCGGAGCTCTTTAATACGTCATGAATCAATGTCAGAGGACAGATTATTTCTCATTGCGTTCGTTGCGCACCAGGCGCGAAAATACAATCAACATTGTAAGCTGAACATTTTGTTCTATTAAATAATACGGTTGGATTTTAAACGATACAACATACATCTTCAAATCATCCGAAATATTACATGTTTTAAAACGTACGAGATATTGGCTTGATTCTATAAAAAAAAAAAAAATGTGCTGTGCTGTGTGAGGTATTTTTATGACCGGTAGTTTGTTTTTTTTAACCAGCATTACGATTATAAAACTTGATTTGATATCAATTCTTTTGTAGTCCCAATCGCATTCAAACATCATGACCTTTTGTTTAAAAAAAAACTGAAACAAAATGTTTATTCCTGAAGCAAGCCACGAAGATGACCCTAAACAGCTTTACGGGCAGGTTTCCATTGTGTTAAAAGGCCCATAAATGATGTCATCATCATCGCCACACAATGAATCCCGCTGAACTGAAGACACTTTATGTTTTTTTACCGTCAGCCAGATGTTCATGCTGTCTGGCATTTATTGGCTGTTACACAATCTGCTACAGAATACAGAGATATATTTGTACACAGAAGAAACAAAGACAATGAACACACTTTGTTGGTTTGTTTCTCTGTTTATGTGTGTGTGTGCGTGTGCGTTTAAGGACTTTCTAGGAAACCGGGTTGTAACGGGGAAAAAAACACAAAAAAAAAACAACAAACAAATTTGTCTAAAGGGCTATCGCAACAAAATTGGTTATAAAAAGACATTATGCAAATATTTCGGTAAGGGAACAGGATGCAAGACGAGAAATGTTCGTAATAATAAAAAAATAATTTTTTTTTTAAATTCTTTATTAATCCGTATGCAGAAAATTGGTGAGAATTTTACCGGCTGTTCAAAATACAAGTTTGTTTATTACATATACAGGCACTCACGGCCTCAAAGTTGGAATCCGATGTCAAAATTACACAAGTCGTAGTTTGAAATATCTATTTCTAGTTATAAAATCAGAGGTATCTCCCCCCGCAGTTTACAATTTTGTCGATTAAGCTCTTTGCACACTTGGCGCGCAAGATTCTAAATATAAAAAGCGGAGGTGCGTTACAAGAATAAATGTTTCGTCGAACAGCATCCTATCAATTTAAACTTTAATTAATAAGATTGACCCATTGTTTGATTGTTTTTTTCTACGCGAGTATTCCTATAACTAGAATAATTACTTTTTTTATTTCCACAAGACCGTTCAACGACATTCAATGACATCGCACCCTTGTAATGAAGCACGGGTGTATCAGCTAGTATTAACATAGTCATGCCTTCTCATACCATAATTTATAAATGAACTGTATTTACAGCTATCCCAAAACAATGTGGAGAATCATATTCCTGAATCGAAGTTTGAAAGAAAGTTTGATTCATAAAAAAAAAAAAAAATTATAAAAATAATAATTAAATTCTGTTTAGTTTGACGGAAAACCCTTGCAAGATAACAATGTTGACATCTCACGCACGTCCGGGCACGAGGCGTCTTTGTGGAAACTGTCACTTTTTTTATGATCAGCCGCAATCGTAAACAAAAACAAAAAAATGGCGGAGATATCTTAAATGGAACGATCATTGATTTTGCATTAGACAGTGATGCGCCCTTGATCCGTTCATCCCATCACAGAGAATCGATAGAAAGCTGTAGTAAAAAAGAAATCGTATTTGTGGGCGCCAGATGTTTAATGTCCCAAAGACAATTCAGAGCTTCCTCCCTCCTGGGTTGGGGGGGGGGAGGGGGGCTGGCTTTGTTTGCTACCAACAGCTTAACGTCAGGAAGTCCAATCACACTCTAAGCGAGGCTCCGTGATTTTCTTATAGTTTTTTTTTTGCGATAACCCCCTTTTTTTCCTCCCCTTCTCTACTTGTCGCAAAAGCAAACGATGAGGCAATACAAGTTATGGCCCGATCATTTACGAATACAACAAGAATGGATGCATTGTCCACCCCCCTCCCCCCCCCTTGACTCCCCCATAAATCAACGACTGTCAGTGAAACCATGTCCGGTAATTTAAAAAAACAAAAACAAAAAACAATTATAAATCTTGACTATCTCATTCTCAAATGACATGTGGGGAGGGGGGAGGTACTATTGCTTGGCAAATGCTAAAAAAAAACCCCACGAAATAAATTCAAAATACTGATATTTTTTTTCTTTCCAAATTTACAAATCAAATTTTGGGCAAGGTATTAGCATATATCTTTTTTTTATTCCTGAACCTCCTGCACACACTTACTCCAGTCCAACTCTAAATTTAAGAGATATCTTTCTTTGGGTTTGCATCATAAGAGACGTTATTTGGACGTTATTAGAACGTCAGTTGACGTTATTAGAACGTCAGTTCAACGTCAGATGCAAATTTGGTAAAGCCAGCTGAACCACGAAAGGTATCTTGGGCGGTTGGTTCCCAAATATCCCTCAGTTGTTTAGCCAAATGTCTCTGCATGTGTGTGTGAGCGTGTGTGTGTGTGTGAAATTGTGTGTGTATGTGTGAAATTGTGTGTGTATGTGTGTTTGCTGCATGCTGTATTGCAAACTATCAAATGGTGTCAGCCATTGACCGTGTCTACCCTGTGACATTTAAGTTGTTTTCCTCCCGGACCAGAGAAGTGCCTCAGAACGAAATATTCTTTCAAGTCGTCACCAGAAAGAGAGAGAAAAACAACAAAATATTACATTTCAGAGCTTTCTTTTCTAAACAGAATTAAATTTTACTCTAGTTTAAATCAGGCATGGGATTTCCACATTTTACGTATTCCTAATTAATGACGTGATTAGTGGAAGTTTTTACAGATGCATGTATGACGCATGCCGAAGCCTCAAACCATCTGAGTTAATTCACACTTACCCTCTTATCAAATCAGGGCCCCGGGATGACTTTGTTTCCATAACTTATCGTCGCTTCCTTATCTCCAGTAAACAGCATTCAAGTTGGGATGGGGATGGGGGTGGGGGTTGGGTGCCCTCCGTGATGCGGACGGGGAGGGGCGCCCTCCGTGATGCGGACGGGTAGGGGAGGGGGTGAATAGAGAGGGTGGGGAGTACGCGGTAGTGTCCCGTGACGCATGAACATAGACATCGTCAGCCTTGGGGACATTGTGGTCACCAAGGTTTTGATGATGTGTAAAGAGGAATCCATTTAGTGGGCTAAGAATTGAGGGGAGGGGGTGTCTATGACTGTGTCAAGGTTCTCAAATTGGGTTAAAGAGATATGGATCCCCGCTTAAGCCTCATCACATCAGACCACCCTTGTGAGACTGGTACGAATTATTTCTTCACTAAAGTTTTTTTTTTCCTCATTTTTTCTTTTTTTTATCTATGACCCAGATTTTTTTCTGGATATGCCATTGAGTGAGACCGATTGAATTATTCAGGTGGAAGCGGCGGCATGACAGGTGGGAGGTGACGTAAAGTGACATGAGTAGTGTCAGGAAAAAATGATGACGTTAAGAGAGATCTAGTGGGGATACTTCAAAAAGGGTTGACTGAAACCAAGGTATGCGAATTGGACTGCTAGACCTGGGCATCTTTACATGTGCCATTACACCTGGGGCATCTTACATGTGCCACTAGATCTTGGAAAACGTATCTTTGCTATTAGACAATAGTGGCTTACATGTGCCACTAGACATAAATAGCTTTGCTACTAACTATCACACATATTCTGGCTGGGGCTTGAGCGTACGCTCTTACAGCCCCGGCTAGTACTGTGCCAAACTGCAGAGCTGTGCCAAACTGCAGAGCTGTGCCAAACTGCACAGCTGTGCCAAACTGCAGAGCTGTGCCAAACTGCAGAGCTGTGCCAAACTGCAGAGCTGTGCCAAACTGCAGAGCTGTGCCAAACTGCAGAGCTGTGCCAAACTGCAGAGCTGTGCCAAACTGCAGAGCTGTGCCAAACTGCAGAGCTGTGCCAAACTGCAGAGCTGTGCCAAACTGCAGAGCTGTGCCAGTTAACATTGCCTTAACGTAGAACTCTCCCACCGCTCTGAACTCCCCCCCCCCCAAAACCACAACATCCATTGCGAGACGCGAGGTCAACATACGCGCTACTGTCTCCGGGACCGGCGTGCAATGCCGGCAGTTCAGATCCTTGTTATTGTCTAGCCTGTTGTAGTATGCGTTAGTGGCGGGGCAGTGTTCCGTTCACCAGACTCTGATGTCGACGACCCAGTTCCCACCAAGAGCCCGTCTTAATGGGATGCCGCATGTCTGCATAGACACCCAGGCGTCCGTGCCGTCTGCCCCATGTCTGTACCACTTTATTTCTTAATTGGTCTGCCAGACAGGGTTTTGATGTCGAGATAAGTGACTGGTGTTTCTGGTTGAGACTGGACATCTCGGTTTTTGCCAGTCTGTTTGCTCTTTCATTGCCCTTCACGTTGACGCGGCCTGGAAGCCATTGCGCCGATACCTCGCTTCCAATTTCTCGATCAAGCTAGAGCCCCTGTAAATAGGATTTATGCAAAAAACTATGTTTTTAGCGGTTGGTTAATCTGTCCTTGTCAACACTCTTCTCCAATTACAGAACTTGGCTCATGATACTTTAGGGATATGCTGGAAAGATACAAATGAAATATGGGTGTATGTATGTATATATATATATATATAGTGTTTTTTCAGCTTACTGTCAATAGATCAAGAAATTTAAGACTAGCTGAGCATACATTATCTCTAGCGAGAACTTTAATGTCTAAATGTATTTGTTTGAGTTCATCGTTTTTATTTCTCCCACATTTTCATCACGTGTTATAAAAACATGGTTTTATTTTATGTAACTTTCTTTTTATTGTATCTTACAAAATTCCATAGAATTTTGTATTAACTATTTTTAAGTTGGGTAAATTATGTACTTTATCCTTCCGTCTTCGCGAGACGATGGAGTAGCTACTTTGACTCCCACACTTCGACGAGTGGATCACTAGGCCAATCCTGGAATGACAATCTCGACTGCATTTCTCGCAGTAGAATTATCGATTCCTGGTTATGTTTGGTCTTCCGTATTGTTCTTTTTGTTGCAAGGGCTTCATGTCGTTCATCTTCTGCCTTTTTTAAAAATTCCTTCATACTCCGCTGTTCGCCAGCTGGAACGTTGTTCGGCAACGATCTTCCATTTGTTGATATCAATGCTCGCTTCCACCATTCTACTTTTACAAAGGTCCTTAACTCTCCATACAGCAGCATCTTTGGGATACGGTCTTCCTCCATTCTCCTTACATCGCCTCACCAGCGAAGGTGCCTCTTGCTAAGAGTGGAGAATATATGCTAAACGTTTTTGCCCGTTCCAAAACCCTCCGTGTTAGGCACCTTGTCCTGCCATCGGATGCGCAAAATGCGACGCAGACATCTTTGATTTAAAGGGCAAAGCGGAAATGCTATGAGGCGCCTGAAATATTTTGATAAACATCCTATCCATCAACCATCCATCAAGAACATATATTTATGAAAGAGTACCCATCAAAAGGTTTTACGCGATAAGACGAAATGGCATATTTCACTGAAAGTTTTTATTTCTTTTGTTAAAAATATTTCGATTTATATCTATGTTACATTCCTGCTTATCTAAAGTCCATTGAAACTCACACACGAGTCAAAGACATGCTCAAACAACCCCTTAAAAAAAACAAAGTTTTTCGTAAAAATCCTTCATTTTCATTGTATTTCACTGTATGTGATTTATCCTTCATGTTAATGTAGCAACTGATTTTTGGCATGGGAATGGTTTTTATCGAGCTTTAGTGCACGTAAATCCCAATAAACTAAATTTATATTAATATGCATTTACGCCACAAATAAAAAGCACATAGCAAATGCTGCGCAATTAATCTCCACACCAAAACATGCAACCATTGAGCAAACCGTCAACATTTCTGACCCCCCCCCCCAACCCCTTTTTTTAAAAAAGAAAAACAGAAAAAAAAATTTTTATCGAGCTTTAGTGCACGTAAATCCCAATAAACTAAATTTATATTAATATGCATTTACGCCACAAATAAAAAGCACATAGCAAATGCTGCGCAATTAATCTCCACCCCAAAACATGCAACCATTGAGCAAACCGTCAACATTTCTGACCCCCCCCCCCAACCCCTTTTTTTAAAAAAGAAAAACAGGAAAAAAATATTTTGGGGGTTTGGGCGTAAAAGTTAATAGAATGGATTGTCATGGGCAATGAGTGTATGTGCCTAGTTTCAGTACAATAGGATGGCGGGAAGTGGGTCTATTAGCCTTCCGAAGAACTTCTCCACAAGGGGAAAAAAATAAAAGAACAAAAGCCAAGTTAATAAAAAAGGATTTTTTTTTAAAAATCAAACCTTGAGATTCAAGACATACAACCCTGGTCAGTTGAATTTTGTGTCAGAAGCTGTAGGAAGCCAGCGACTAAAAACTTAAGTTTTGCTGCGTGACTGGTACAAGCGTTTTTTTCTATCCAGGCGGCACGAACTTGCTTCCCCGTTGAGTGGTCCATGTAACACGAGACCCCTATTGGCCACAACACGCTGCAAGTTCCCAGGAACCCTTTTTAATAGCGTGAATATCCTATTGGTTCTTTTTCTTTTATTCTATTATGTTTCTGTTTTTGTTTTTTGACTAAGTTTGGTGTGTGTTTCAAGTCAATATTCAAAGATTTCAGATATTCAATCTTTTCAACGTGGTTGGGTTTTAGAAAAAAAACCAACGAGTCTTGTTTTGGCGAGGTGATAAAAGGGAGTTGAGGGTTACCTTAAAATGGTAAGGACATTCGGAATCAAATGAATGTTTGGCGTACTGTGTCTAGGTTGGCATCGAATGCATGTGAGATGTGCTGTGTCTAGGTTGGCATCTAATGCATGTGAGGTGTGCCGTGTCTAGGTTGGCATCGAATGCATGTGAGGTGTGCTGTGTATAGGTTGGCATCGAATGCATGTGAGGTGTGCCGTGTCTAGGTTGGCATCGAATGCATGTGAGGTGTGCTGTGTCTAGGTTGGCATCGAATGCATGTGAGGTGTGCTGTGTCTAGGTTGGCATCGAATGCATGTGAGGTGTGCCGTGTCTAGGTTGGCATCGAATGCATGTGAGGTGTGCTGTGTCTAGGTTGGCATCGAATGCATGTGAGGTGTGCTGTGTCTAGGTTGGCATCGAATGCATGTGAGGTGTGCCGTGTCTAGGTTGGCATCGAATGCATGTGAGGTGTGCTGTGTCTAGGTTGGCATCGAATGCATGTGAGGTGTGCTGTGTCTAGGTTGGCATCGAATGCATGTGAGGTGTGCCGTGTCTAGGTTGGCATCGAATGCATGTGAGGTGTGCTGTGTCTAGGTTGGCATCGAATGCATGTGAGGTGTGCTGTGTCTAGGTTGGCATCGAATGCATGTGAGGTGTGCCGTGTCTAGGTTGGCATCGAATGCACCCGTGGTGTAGTGGTGCCTAAGTTTGATTCAAAAGCATGTGTGGTTTGGTGTGGTTTGGTGTGGTTTGGTGTGGTTTGGTGTGGTTTGGTGTGGTTTGGTGTGGTTTGGTGTGGTTTTGGTGTGGTTTGGTGTGGTTTGGTGTGCCATAGCTTGACGTCCGTGCGCCATAGGTTTACGTCTGTGCGCCTAGGTTGACGTCAGTGCTCCGAAGTCGACGTCAGTGTGCCGAAGTTGGCGTCAAACACATGTATGGAGCAGTAAGCTTCAGTTGAAGTAAGCAAACACATGTATGGAGCAGTAAGCTTCAGTTGAAGTAAGCAAACACATGTATGGAGCAGTAAGCTTCAGTTGAAGTAAGCAAACACATGTATGGAGCAGTAAGCTTCAGTTGAAGTAAGCAAACACATGTATGGAGCAGTAAGCTTCAGTTGAAGTAAGCAAACACATGTATGGAGCAGTAAGCTTCAGTTGAAGTAAGCAAACATGTATGGAGCAGTAAGCTTCAGTTGAAGTAAGCAAACACATGTATGGAGCAGCAAGCTTCAGTTGAAGTTAGCAAACACATGTATGGAGCAGCAAGCTTCAGTTGAAGTAAGCAAACACATGTATGGAGCAGCAAGCTTCAGTTGAAGTAAGCAAACACATGTATGGAGCAGCAAGCTATAGTTGAAGTAAGCAAACACATGTATGGAGCAGTAAGCTTCAGTTGAAGTAAGCAAACACATGTATGGAGCAGTAAGCTTCAGTTGAAGTAAGCAAACACATGTATGGAGCAGCAAGCTTCAGTTGAAGTAAGAATGCATAAAATTGACGCGGTGGCTGTCATTTTTTTTTTTTTTTTTTAAAATTAACATTGCATCATTTCACACAGATTAACTTTTACAAGAGAATCAACATTGAAAGTGAATACTTTGACGGTACAACACTTTTTCCATTAAACTGAACGTCATACAATAAGTTCTATATCTATACATTGTGTGTTATACAGAATGACTTTGAATACCATGTACAGCAGTACTTCGACTTACGAACTTGGCTCGTTCCTGCTTGTTGTTCGTATCTCAAACAACTCCGTTAATCGAAACCTTAATTTATTTAATTTTATAAAATAATAATTTTTTAAAAAAAGAACTGATTACATCTAAATTATGGAAATGCAGAAAATGGATAAAGAGTTGGAAAGAGGATTCTTTGGCAATAAATATACATTTTGTATACCATTACATGTTTATAAAAAAAATTAAATCTTTGGTGGTGTTTTTCTTTTCATATCGCTTCCATTAACTTGTAAAAATTATAATCTGTTCTCATCAGAGGCTTTCTAGTGTTTCTTTGGCGAGGAATGTTTAAAAAAACTATGGAACACTGTCTGCGACTGTCGTTTCCTAGAGATCGTCTGTCATTGAAGAAATTGGTGGCTCTGGAGACAACGGTGTCATTGGGATGCCACTTGTTCACTGACTCTTCCTCTTTGCTACTGTATCATGTTGGATATTCATTGAAATGTTGCACATACATCTGTACTTTGTAACATGTCACAAATATGCAAAAATGTATGTGCATCATGCTTCGCACACATCACTTGTTGGTCACACACACCACTTGTTGGTCGCCACACACAACTCGTTGGTCGCCCCACACCACTCGTTGGTCACACACACCAGTCATTGGTCGCCACACACCTTTCGTTGGGTCGCCACACACCACTCTTTGGTCACACACACCACTCATTGGTCGCCACACCCCACTCGTTGGTCACCACACACCACTCTTTTTTCACACACCACTCATTGGTCGCCACACACCCCTCGTTGGTCGCCCCACACCACTCTTTGGTCACACACACCACTCGTTGGTCGCCACACACGTTTCTTTGGTCACAAACACCACTCATTGGTCGCCACACCCCACTCGTTGTTCACCACACACCACTACCACTCATTGGTCGCCACACACCCCTCGTTGGTCGCCCCACACCACTCTTTGGTCACACACACCACTCGTTGGTCGCCACACACCTTTCTTTGGTCACACACACCACTCATTGGTCGCCACACCCCACTCGTTGTTCACCACACACCACTCTTTGGTCACACACCACTCATTGGTCGCCACGCACCCCTCGTTGGTCGCCCCACACCACTCGTTGGTCGCCCCACGCCACTCGTTGATCGCCCCACACCACTCGTTGGTCACACACCACTCGTTTGGGTCGTGTTCCTGGTACATGCGACGTAGAAAAACATTGACCTAGGGTACGAACTCGCGCGCAAGCGCATTGCATCGCGGTTCGTATCTCGAATCTAGGTCCGTGTGTAGAGTGGTCCTTAAGTCGAGGTCACCCTGTCTCAAAATCGTGCTCCTCATTACCGACCCACTGCTAGGCGCAAGCCGCGTAGCGTATGACGTACATTTGTTCTTAAACTTTCAAGATAACAAAAATACCGATCAATTTTGTCATAACGATTTGTTTAAATAAATAGTTGTCGAGGGGCTCTACATGATGTTAAATAATGGGATTTTACAAATATGATCTGTTGATTGATCTGTGTTTGAGTTGCTGCTAGGATTTGAAAGGGAGATAAACGCCAGCAGATTGGATATAAGAGTCCTCGGCCGTAGCATTGAAACGGGGACAGTGAAAGTGAGTTTAGATTTGAAAAAAAAAAAATTATTTTAACTTTGACAAAATGGAATGGGTCCAGACTATATTTGAGAAGCTGTTTTTTTGTTTTTGTTTGTTTGTTTGTTTGTTGTTTGGGTTATTCTGACAGTTAACAAAGCCTTTATTAGAATAAATCGTTTGATTTCGTGTTTGGGTCAGCTTGAGGTCAGTAGGGCAAAAGAAAACGCATCGCTACGAGAAATCCTTGACATGAATGGGGGTTGAACATGTTAAAAAAAAAAAAAATTCATACCGTATCAAGTTATGTCCGTGTAACAGATCACTTTTTTTTTTCTTTTTAAGAGGCTTTACTTAAAATGGATCACTTGCAAATTTTTTGCTTTACCGGAAATTCCCATTCCGTCTTCACGGCCCCAAGGGGGGGGGGGGGACATTGTAATTGTGCCTGTATAATTAACATTGAGTTCATTCATTCAAGTCTGATGTGGTTTACATCGTTTGGAAAACGTATGGCTGAAACTTAAATAGCCCCAGAAAAATCATCCCTGTTAAGGATAAAGTGACACATCTGACAATATCCAAAAGGCCTTGGCCCTAATTATTCATAAGAGGTCATGAATAAGCTTCCACGGATTGTTCAAGAAAAACATCGACTACATTCCTAGAAATAAGCATTTTTTATTTATTTTTATTTTTTTTTGTCATAACCAACACCCCCCCCCCTTTTTCTTTACAGTATGTCCTTAGGGACGATTTTTTCATTTTCATGAATTAATTATATATTTTTATCATTATCTTCTGATTTTTATTTTAGAAAGATAAGATTGTCAAGGACTCAAAGCTTTTGAATAAGATGCCACGAAGCATGCGATGCATTTCTTCTCTTTACTAAGAAAATTGACTAGTTCCAAGACTTGCTCTTATGCATTTACCATGGGAGCTTTTAGAGCTCCGTCAATTGACCACATTTTTTTCTTCACATTTTAAAAATTATCTCTATTTCACAGAAATAGGCCAAAAAACACCGTTCAATTGATGGCAATCATAAATAGGCCAACACATGGTTCAATTGATGGCAATCATAAATAGGCCAACACATGGTTCAATTGATGGGAGTCATAAATAGGCCAACACATGGTTCAAGTGATGGGAATCATAAATAGGCCAACACATGGTTCAATTGATGGGAATCATAAATAGGCCAACACATGGTTCAAGTGATGGGAATCATAAATAGGCCAACACATGGTTCAAGTGATGGGAATCATAAATAAGCCAACACATGGTTCAAGTTATGGGAATCATAAATAAGCCAACACATGGTTCAAGTGATGGTAATCATAAATAGGCCAAAACATGGTTCAAGTGATGGGAATCATAAATAGGCCAACACATGGTTCAATTGATGGGAATCATAAATAGGCCAACACATGGTTCAAGTGATGGGAATCATAAATAGGCCAACACATGGTTCAATTGATGGGAATCATAAATAGGCCAACTCATGGTTCAAGTGATGGGAATCATAAATAGGCCAACACATGGTTCAATTGATGGGAATCATAAATAGGCCAACACATGGTTCAAGTGATGGGAATCATAAATAGGCCAACACATGGTTCAAGTGATGGGAATCATAAATAGGCCAACACATGGTTCAAGTGATGGGAATCATAAATAGGCCAACACATGGTTCAAGTGATGGGAATCTTAAACATAATGATTGATGGTTCTTAAAAATGAACGCCTTCTACTTTTACCAAGTACCACACTTTATAGCATGTCTTATAAAGTACCTCGCATACTATAATATCACATTTCAAAAACAGTACATTTAAATGTGAACTCATACGGGAGAAAGCGGTGTACCTAATTACATGACCAGTCAGTCCGTGGACAAACAGGAAGTTCTGGTCTTTAATCTCGTACCCTCTAATGAAGATATCGCTTTCTGTTTTTTTCATCTTTTTCTTTTTTTTTTTTTTTACACCAGTCCCTTTAATTTTTTTTGTCCCCATGGGGAAACCCAGAACGTATTCTTGTTAAAATAATGAGTTTAGAGAGTATATTTTAAGATGGTTCCAAAACGACTCGACATGATTCATGGATAGCTAATAAAAAAAAATGCAAGTCTAAGTAATGACTTATATAATACTTTCGATAACGAGAAGATGTGACCTGAAATGGCGATGGTTTATTTTCTCCCTTTGCGTCACTGTCACAAACCTTGAAAAAGGTCTTTTTTTTCCCCCCCGTTTTAAAAAAAAATAAAGTATGTCTTAATTAGAAGGAAAGTTTAACATCCCGTAAAAACATTTTTTTTTTTGGTTTAGATCCTTTATAAAATGTAATGTCGAGCATTGGCGGGTACTGAACATTTGTCAAAACAGTCTTTTAACTGAATAAAATAACTTAACTCTGATAAACAACACCGAGCATAACATCTTTATTGCGACATAAGATTTTTTTTTTAAATTTCAGCTGTTCACTTTATAACGAAACTATTTATATTTCACTCTCTCTTTTTACTTACGTCCATTTTTTGGTCGGATTAAAAAAAAAATATTTTGTAAGTTTTATTAGTCTGTCTTTTTATTATTTTTTTTTTTAATAAATAAATATTTATTCAAATAGTTTGAAATTCTTGACATTTAAATTCTAACATCGTTAACTATGAAAAGATTTTATTTTTTTTTTATTGTCTCCCTCGCCAGATGGACTCTGTATTTTTCGTAGAACAGGAAGGAATGAGGCACTGATTAAAGCAAAATGTTTGAAGTTTTAATTGGCGCCGCCTATTACTCTAAAACGTCAAGTCACTCTAAAAGCGTTTGTCATTAATAATATGATTTCCTACCTGTACCTACTGCCTACAAGTACGCATGTGCCTACTGCCCATCAGTACGCCTGTCCTGCTTCCTACCAACACGCCTGTGCCTACTGCTTACCAGCAGGCTCGTGACTACTGCCTACCAATGCACATTTTCCTGATGCCTACCATTATGCCTGTGGCTTCTTGTGCCTGGAAATACGCATGTGCCTACTTCCTAACAGTTAGCCTGTGTCTACTGCCTACTAATACGCCTGTGCCTATTTCCTACTAATACGACTGTGCCTACTACCTACTAATACGCCTGTGCCTACTACCTACTAATACACCTGTGCCTACTTCCTACAATACACCTGTGCCTACTTCCTACAATACGCCTGTACCTAATGCCTACATATACGCCTGTGCCTACTGCCCACTGCCTACTGCCTACAAAAACGCCTGTGCCTACTGCCTACAAATACGCCTGTGCCTACTGCCTACTGTCTAAAAATACAACTGTGCCTACTGCCTACTGCCTAGAAATACGACTGAGCCTACTGCCTACTGCCTAGAAATACGACTGAGCCTACTGCCTACAAATACGCCTGTGCCTACTGGCTAAAAGTTCGCCTGAGCCTACTGCCTACTGGCTACAAATACGCCTTATCCTACTGCCTACTGCCTAAAAATACGCCTGAGCCTACTACGTACTGCCTACAAATACGCATGTGCCTACTCATACGCGCCAATAACCTCGTTGTTTCGTTCTGTCTTTTGTGTCAAGCTTCTCCCCATACCTCACATTACTGATTTCATTTTACCTAACCTTGTACCAGACCTAAGCTGATAGCAGTCTCTCCCCCCCCTCCCCCCCCCCCCCCCCCAACTTCTCAACCAGACAATACCGTGCTCGATCTTGGAACAAAAATGAAAGTTTTGTTAAACATACCTACGGAGTTTAAAAGATTAACTTTTTAAGGCTGCGCGGTTAAATGGAAACTACGAGTACGAACATACCTACGGAGTTTAAAAGATTAACTTTTTAAGGCTGCGCGGTTAAATGGAAACTACGAGTACGAACATACCTACGGAGTTTAAAAGATTAACTTTTTAAGGCTGCGCGGTTAAATGGAAACTACGAGTACGAACATACCTACGGAGTTAAGACTAGCTGTCTCTCGGATAAGCTTACCCCATGTGATAAGACCAAGATTGTATCACTGGCTGATTTTACTAGCCAGACGACCTGACAACATCACTTTATGCTTGTAATGTGACCGACATTTAACGGTTGCTCTTTCTTTAGTCTCTAATAGATGACGTGGTGTAAATCTCGTTTGTAAAGCTGCCTTCACCAGCATTCCTTCATCCTCAACGCAGAACTGGTGTTTTTTTTTGTTATACACGCTTTACGAAAATAGGGCAAACCTGGGAACAAAAATAAATATGCGTTTTATATTATGAGCAATTTAAAAATACGTTACCAATAACATATTTGTTTAATATTTAAAAATGAATTTGCGTGTGTTGGTGTTGGTGGCGGTGTGTGTGTGTGGTGTGTGTGTGTGGTGTGTTGTATGTTTTTTGTTTATTGTTGTTTGTTGTTTTTAAAACAAGAAGGTAACACCTAATGCACGCTTGGTTTCAAGCCATCATTGTTTCCCGCTGGTTGGTTCAGTTGACCATGTATGTGGTCCATCACCTGTCGTCTCGCGAGATTGAGCAAAAAAACAAAAAAAAAGGGGGGGGGCATATCGACACGCGCACCCCGTTCCATTCGGAATACCGTTAGGTCCGGTGGAAAGAAGGAACCCCCCACCCCCCCCCCCCACAAAAAAAAAAAAAACAAAAAAAAAGGGGGGGGGGCATATCGACACGCGCCCCCCGTTCCATTCGGAATACCGTTAGGTCCGGTGGAAAGAAGGAACCCCCCCCCCGCCCCCCCAAAAAAAATCCTAAAATATAGGATGTATGTTCCCGAAAACTTTATAATTAACAATAAATAAAAAAAAACATTGATTTGACAGATAAAGGGGGAAAAAAAATTACAAGAATTGATCCAGACCGACTTTTTTTTTTCTTTTCTTTTTTTAAAGTCAATACACAACGCGGTTCTAAAATTCTCTGATATCAAGGACAGTCTCTATTTTATTCGCTCTAATGTCAACACAATTTCTGAAGTGAGTTTTTAAAACATTTTTTTTTTTACTTGCGTTGAAAATATGTAGAATGAATAAAACGGAGTAGGGTTAAACCTGAAAAAAGAACCCCAACAAAACAGTGAACGTGTCGGCAGACAGCCTTCGTCAGCGAACAAAACAACAGAAAAAACGGTCTAACACTAAAAATAAGAAATATCACTTAGCTTGGACGTAGTATCCGTGGGCAGCAAAAGAAATGTGTGTGGTGTTGTATGTTTTTTTTTTCTTCTGTTATTTGTTGTTTTTGAAACAAGAAGATAACACCTAGAGCACGCTTGGCTGCAAGCCTGAATTTTTTTCAGGTTTAACTCTACTCTGTTTTATTCATTCTAGATTGTGCTAACCTGATTGCAGTCTCTCCCCTTATTACCCTTGATAAATACGGGTTGATTCAACCAGGAAATGTTAACATTTCCAACTTCAGCCTTTAATACAGTACATTAAATACTCGAACTCATTCTCGTGCTGGATTAAACCCGTTGTTGTTGTGGGAAAATGGATACCGATACCAACTACGAATACTCGTTCTGATTGTGTGAGTGTCTGTGTGTGTGTCTGTGTGTGTGTGTGTGTGTGTCCGTCCACATTTTGATTGTAGTAAGCTGAGATTAGTTGTTGTTTTTTTTTTTAAAGCTGATATTCGATTTTAAAACGTATTGGGGGGGGGGTGATATGGCCGACCACGTATGTTATTAGAAACGTTAGACCAGGCCAACTAACTTACTGGAAAAAACACGCCTTTAAGAAACGGACTTCATAACTTCTTATTCTTTACTTTGAGGGCCCATGATCAATGAATAGATCATTCTGGCTCCTATGTTTCAGAGGGGTTTGCGATGTTACTGTGCATGGGTTTCAAGGGGATACTTCACTGGTTGCAAAGGCTACTCAGCAGTGGTGTTACGAACTGGGGGTTGGAATACAGGAGGCAACAGACACAAATGTATCGAGTGTAGTCGCCTCTACTGCTGCTTTTGGAAGCTTGTTCCAGTCCCCTAGTGTCTTCGGCAGGAAAGAGGAGCTCCTGTACTTTGTTCTTGTTTTTACCAGCCGGAACTGTCTGTCGTGGCCTCGTCGCTGTCTAGGGGGAAGATGAATGAGTTTCTGTTTGATGCCAGAGTAGTGGACCAGCTCCTTTTTTTTTATCTTGTACAACATGGTGAGCCTGGATAGTCGTCGTCGTTCTTCCAATGGTGACCAGCCCAGTGTTTCTAGTATGCTGCCAACACTTGAGGTGTTTCTGTAGCGGTTCAGGACAAAGCGTGCTGCCCGTCACTGGACCGCCTCCAACCTGTCGATGCTTTTCTGGGTATATGGGTCCAAGACTGTAAAAGCGTACTCTAAAAGAGGCCGGATAAAAGCTTAACAGGCTTTTTCTTTCATGCTTGAGTTGCCGATCTTCAGATTGCGCCTCAGGAACCCCAGGGTCTTGTTTGCCCGGTTGCACACACTGTTAATGTGCTCGTCCCAGCGGACCTCTCTTTGAATGGTAACACCTATGTACTTAACTGAGGAAACTGGCTCAAGAATAAGGACATGCAATTCGTAAGAGTGGTTTAGAGGGGATCTGCTTCTGGAGACTGACAGGGTCTGGCACTTGACGGGATGAAATTCCATGTCCCAGCTCGTCTTGTTGGAGCTGGCTCTGGTCAGAACTGTTGACGATTTTCCTATATACCGCCGTGTCGTCTGCGAACAGTCTTGCTTGAGAGGTCAGCTTCTCGGGCAGATCATTGATATATGCAAGAAAAAAACAAGGGCCTAGTACTGAGCCCTGGGGGACCCTTGCCTTCACACCGACAAAGGAGGAGGTTTTGCCATCTACCACTACTGCCTGGCATCGGTCGCTGAGTAAGCTAGAGATTCATGTTTTGGTAGTGCCCTGAATTCCATATCTCTGCATAAGATTCCCCAATTAGTGCTACCCCCGGCCCCCTACGTACGCCACCGCCGCTGAACTATTTTAATTATATAATTTCCCCACAACCTTTTCCACCGGGGATTTCTTATACAAACTTTTTCCGTAAAAGCTCAATAAAAGATTACGCACCATTCCCACTTGCGGTATTTTAAAGAACGTCAATTAGCGCAGTTACCGTGAATCTTATTTTGCACGTTACGGAACCTTAGCGTTGGTGAGAGACACTGTTACATAGAGCATCACGTATATTGATAATGACTAGAGTAAGTGAGATCTTGTTCACAACTCACAAAAAGCTACGCTATAACAGAAATTTATATTTTGGGAAAGTCGTGCTTCGATCAAAATATTGAA
The DNA here is from genome assembly GCA_964033795.1 of Lymnaea stagnalis. Taxonomy (NCBI): domain Eukaryota; kingdom Metazoa; phylum Mollusca; class Gastropoda; family Lymnaeidae; genus Lymnaea; species Lymnaea stagnalis. Next base: position 975,687 of record CAXITT010000065.1, read on the forward strand.
TACACTGCCCCGCTATTCGTGAAGAAGTAAATAAACAGATCACACTCAGCATAAATTTTACAAAAACACCACTACCGTTTGTGTACATGAACCTGTCCGTGATGAAACCACCAGGACCAGCAGGGGGTCGGGCTATCTCGCCCCAACTATCGGCAACTCGCTGTTCGAATACGGTAAATACATCGTTAGCGCTCGAGCGGAAAATCAAGATTGAACACCTGGGAATTTGAGCGTTAAAAGAAAAAAAAAAAAAATGGAGTGCCAGCCGATGTTTGATTGGCACCTGCGCGGGTGTGGGGGAACAACACGGGCGAGAAGGCGTGTCTGAGTTCTCTATTGTTTGTTGGGCTGAATGCATCAATATTTGGACTCACCTATTTTTTCTGGTAATACAACTTTTTAAATCTTTTTTTTTTTTACCCCTTAAATTTTATTATTTTTTTTATTTAGAGCATGATTGTAGCTGACGTGTACTGGTGTAATTATCGGCGTATGCAGGTGGTGCTGGTATTGGCGTAATTATGTGGTGGCAGACGCAGCCGTGCATTGTAAATTTTATTCTCGCTATAGAAGACTGGAGCGTTGCTGAAACTTTTCGATAGCGGGCAAAATATGAAATGTAGAAGTCTTTGAAATTTTAACAGCAACCGACCTGGCGTTAAAATTCGGCAAGCATGATTTGACAGACGTTGAGGAATAATGACCACAACATTTAAGCACGAAAGTTCAAAATGACGTCAATGATTGATTTCTGCACACACACACACACACAAAGAATGATTTGATAGATGGGATAAAACAGGACAATTTTTTAGCAGCCCTTCATAGACACAATGAGGACATTTCTAAAGAGGAGTTAGAGTGAGGAGTTTCGTTGTGACGATTCCCAATGACCGTCTCAATCTCAAACATTCGAATGAATGCAAAGATGTCCAGGAGACTTTTGTTTACCGTCCTCCACAGAGACCATCTGAAAATAAATGTGACGTGAATGACTTGTATGACGTCACGACATTGTTGGACCTCTGAATAATATGCGAGGTCCAATAAAACATATCAGAGGCAAAACTGAATTCTTCCTGATGGTATTCACTGATGGCCTTCGCGGATGGTACTCTCTGATGGTATTCAAATTTGGTACTCACTGATGGTATTCACTGATGGCATTCACAGATGGTTCTTAAATTACGGATGGTACAGTATTTAATCGCTCATGGCACTCACTGATGATATTTACTGATAGTGTTCGATGCTTGCAACCACTGATGGCATTTAATGAATGTAATCACTGATGATAATCACTGATGGTACTCACTCATGATACTCACTGATGGTATTCACTATTGGTAGTCAACCTCTACTATTTAGATATTCGAGCTGCACCTTAAGTACGGGAAAAAAGCAAGCACTCACATAAGAAAGTTGCTACCTGTGATCGTTGCTTGATTGGCATCTGAATGTGCATTTCCTTAGCACCATTGTAAATGTATCAAAAGAAGTCCCAACACACAAGAAGATAGTGGCGGTCATTAAAAGAGAACAACTCAACCAATATTTCCTCGATTATCATAAAGTTTTGTAAAAAAAAAAAATCGCAATTTATTTTTTTAAAAATGCTCACAACCAGCCGGGTTCCATCATCAAAATAGATTTTAAAGTGTACAGTTTTCATTTTACACAAATAATACTTTGAAGAACATTACGAAATAGTTTCAAACGAATTATAAATTTTAGTTAATATTAAAAAAAGCTGTTAAAATTGGGTCCACTTGAGCAGTGTTCTCCCCAACCCTTGGCCGTGCGCCCCGATTAGATTAGTCTCTTGGAAATAAGGGAGGTTGAATTCCATCAGCCTTCACAGAACATACACCCCAGAGGCTGTCATTGGTTCTAACGTTCTTCTTTGTGCCGCTGCTCATCAATGTTGAGATCAATAACTAATACTAGATGTACCGGCCTATTGAAACATTTATTTTTTTTATCTCAATCGCAGCACGTGATCGTGATGTAAGTAAGACCTTTCTTTGCATTGTTTTTGGTCATGTTATAACATTGAGACCTTTCTTTGCATTGTTTTTGGTCATGTTATAACATTGAGACCTTTCTTTGCATTGTTTTTGGTCATGTTATAACATTGACACTTTCTCGGGAAACAAAAACTCTTTCAAAATGTAATGGTTTAAATTGATTTTTTTTTTGTTTAATCTCAAAATTAATTTATGTAAAATGATCCAGATGTCATATATATAAAAAAAAAATAATACAATTGGGTAATCTTAACCATCTAAGCAAAAAAAGATTTTTGTTGCGAAACGTGAACTTAGATTCAAATTGATTGAACTTGATATATCCAACATTATTCAATATTTCATGGGTGGGTAAAAATAAACAAATAATTCTTAAAATGGGCATGGCATTTTGCTGATATATTTTTTTTGTGTGTGGTTGTTTTAAGAAACTGGGATAGCGGCAGCTTGTTGGATATTATTTGATTATTTTTTTTTTACAGTCTAAGAGATAAACATCATCTTAGATATTTTGCGTTCAATTTTTTTGGCTAGTGTGTTATCTTTTCTGACATAACCACGTAAAGCAAACAATTTTCGGCTTTGCCGTTTCGCCGCTACTTTTCAAAATTAGGTGAAGAGTTCTCCTGACGTCAGCAACACTCACCCAAGTATAAATGTGATTTTTATTCATTTGGTGTAAGTGACGATGGACGGGGGATGAAATTGAGACTTGATCAATAATCCGTGTTGTCTAGGATATATGAACTGAGCCAGCATCGAAAACATGCAGTGTGTGCTATTTGATTTCAGATTAACAATAAACCAACCATCTCATTTGTCCTGTATTTAAAACGCATATCCTCTAACTCCGCAAAAAAACAACAACAAAAATAAAACAAAAACAACACAAAAAAATTAAAAATGTGTTTTCCAATTAGTTTATTGGAAAACGGGTACGAAATATTGTTTATGAGATCGAAAGCGATTTAATCACTTTACTTAATCATATCAAGATCTATGACGTTGGAAAGCCAGTCTTTGGAGTGGGCGCCTGGTGAATGTATAAGTACTACTGGGAATCAGATGCTGTATGTGAGGGATCCCAAAATAAAAAAAAATTGGTGGTGTGACCAACACGTCACGGGATGTCGAGTTTATGGAACTTCTCAAGATATGAAGGACCAGTGTCAATAAATTTAAACAAATAACCTCACACAGACTTCAAGGCATGGCACTATCAGATCATTTGCCGACATTATCATTACGATTTTGTTAATCAAAGATGGTTGGGTAATGAATTAGCCTAAACCAGGGCAGGGGGAAGTAATGCCCATGGCAAGGCAAGAACTATATCCTTGGGAAGAAGTTTCGCCGTGGCAAGGCCTGAACTATAGCCTTGGGAAGAATTGTCCATGGCAAGGTCTAAACTATAGCCTTGGGAAAAATTGTCCATGGCAAGGCCTGAACTATAGCCTTGGGAAGAATTGTCCATGGCAAGGCCTGAACTATAGCCTTGGGAAGAAGTGACCATGGCAAGGCCTGAACTATACCCTTGGGAAGAATTGTCCATGGCAAGGCCTGAACTATAGCCTTGGGAAGAAGTGACCATGGCAAGGCCTGAACTATACCCTTGGGAAGAATTGTCCATGGCAAGGTCTGAACTTTAGCCACTTAAAAAAACAAAACAACACATCACCGCTCTTCGAATCGCACGGCCAGGAACTGAAAAGCATTTTTGAGTCAAACATGACTGTGTCTTTAAAAAAAAAAAATTAAACAAGTTTTAATACACCTTAGCACATCTGTTAAAGCACTTTTATATTTTCCTCCCCGCTAGAGTAAACTATAATGAAGTACTCCATCGTGTCACACGCTCTCTCTTAATATACCAACAACTCCCCGATGCATTCCGTGGTTTATGACTGTTTCCACCGATGTGACAGCTCTGACTGTCATATTAGGTTCTAGATCCATCACTAAATATGTGATTGGCCTAAAATGATAGTTGATTTCTTTTTTTTAATATATTGGCAATTTTATAAGAATGATTTATGTTTACCCAAAGATAATACAGTTTCCACACATGTCCAGGCATCCATTCTTCAAACTGAAAAAAAACTTTTCTCTGTCCATAAGAAAGTTAAGGGGATGTTTCATACCTGCTGTATTAAGTTTCTGGTGTATACCATTAAAGATGGTGGTATATACCGGGTAAGTTCTGCTGGTCAGAGGTGCTGTTTTTACAACAAACAAGAACACGAATGGACGTGTGCGTGTATGAATGGATTACTTGGTTGTTAAAGAGCGCAACGGCTTGGCAGGTGTGTTGGATTTTTGGTGGTAGGCCCAAGAGATCCGAAAAAAAAAAGAAAGTTTAAAAAAAAATTTGAAATCTAGGCATGTATAAATTATAGTCTAAATTTTATTTTTAGTTATTGTTAAAATCGTAATGTCATTTTTATGCTTTAAAATGCATTTTTGTGGCACATTTGTTTTTTTCTTTCGTTACTTTGTTTTCATTATGTTTTTTATTTTCCTGTTAGTTTACCAGATGTTGTGGTTTGGTGTTCAGAGCACAGTCAAACACTTCCTAGGAGCAATGTCGAAAAACAAAAATTTGGGAAATCCTGCATAGGAGGCGATGACATATTTTCCGAACTTTAAAATCAAAAACCTCTTCGAATGTAAGCAAACTACAGTTTTATTTTAATTCCTTTCCAATGCGTATGCCACCCCCCCCCCCAAACATTTGTTTAAAAATGATTGAACACGTGTCAGAGAATGTTCTCCATCCACAGTGATTAGCTGTTCAAACTATATTGTAAACAAAGTATGGTTTATGCATTCAGTTATTTGAACATACATTTCCACCACGGTTCCCATGTTCAGGCGGTTAAATTCGGATGCTTAAAGGGGTACGTTGCCGCATCCATGTACTAGCCATACTTCCACAAAAAAGGATTAAGATTATCGTCAGACCGCACTAATCTTTCGCGAGATTCCATGTGTTTTTTTTTTAAAAATGAGGCTGTTTAGCAATTTGATTATTTCTATATCAGTGAAACGACGATTCTCCATAAATTGATCACAACCCAAGGCTGAAAGCCTTTGTTTGTCCTAGTTTTGGGCGGGGTTGAAGTTCGAATTCACTAAATTTAGCCATTTGATGTACATCGCTATCTTGAATTATATTAAGTGTTTTGCTGTATTGCTTTTCAGCCGTGATTGTTTCTCTTCTTTTTCTTCTTTTTAAAAACAACAAATAAGTTCGGCGACTACCAGGGGGGAAAGAACCAGAGCACCAAGAAGGAAGATAAGGCAGTGCTGTACTGTTGTTGCTATTTATTATTATTATAGGAAAAAAAATAAAGTTCAACTGTAATGATAAGGAAATTGATGAGATATAACTGTATTATTATAACTCATTAACCTTATAGACTAGAAAACTTAAATATGTTTTTTTTTTCACATTTGGAAATTTGACACTAAAATTTTTGGAAGCGTGTGCGCTTTGGTCGCGTATTGAGGGACTGGGGACCCTTGAAGAAAGACAACGGAGACAAAGCTCACACACTTTGACGATTGAAAAAAAAAAACGAAATCACAGAGATTTTCACCCCCACCCTTTTTTATTTTTTACAACCACCACCACCGGGCCAAAATACAAACAATAACGTCGGGGCAGAAGAATGTTTTTTTTTTCACTTTTGGAAATTTGATACTAAAATTTTTGGAAGCGTGTGCGCTTTGGTGGCGTATTGAGGGACTGGGGACCCTTGAAGAAAGACAACGGAGACAAAGCTCACACACTTTGACGATTGAAAAAAAAAAAAAACGAAATCACAGAGATTTTCACCCCCACCCTTTTTTATTTTTTACAACCACCACCACCGGGCCAAAATACAAACAATAACGTCGGGGCAGAAGCTCAGCAATGGGCCAAGCGTAATCCTAACTCAAAACCCTAACTACAAACCCTTACAAACTACAAACCCTTACAAAATGCACAGCCCCACAAAACACAGCCCCAAAATGCACAGCCCCAAAATACACAGCCCCAAAATACACAGCCCCAAAATACACAGCCCCAAAATACACAGACCCAAAATGCACAGCCCCAATATGTACAGCCCCAAAATGCACAGCCCCAAAATACACAGCCCCAAAAATGCACAGCCCCAAAATACACAGCCCCAAAATACACAGCCCCAAAATACACAGCCCCAAAGTACACAGCCCCAAAATGCACAGCCCCAAAATACACAGCCCCAAAATACACAGCCCATACCCAGCCCCAACAATGCACAGCCCAAAAATACGCAGCCCCATTATACACAGCCCCAAAGTACACAGCCCCAAAGTACACAGCCCCAAAATGCACAGCCCCAAAATACACAGCCCCAAAATACACAGCCCCAAAATGCACAGCCCCAAAATGCACAGCCCCAAAATACACAGCCCCAAAATACACAGCCCCAAAATACAAAGCCTCAAAAGACCCATCAAACCCCCAAAAAAGCAGAGTCGTCAAACATGTTTTTCTCCTGATGCCAAGCCCCCATGGAAGGGGGGGGGTGCAAAAAATCAGTATACACATCAATGTACATGTTCACGTTTTCATTTGTACCCCCTGTAGCGGGGGGAGGACCGTGTCAAGCCAGCCCTTAGGAGCGCTCAACACAGAAACTTTTGGTGCTCAACACAGAAACGTTTGGCGCTCAACACAGAAACTTTTGGCGCTCAACACAGAAATTTTTGGCGCTCAACACAGAAGCTTTTGGCGCTCAACACAGAAACTTTTTGCGCTCAACACAGAAACTTATGGCGCTCAACACAGAAACTTTTGGTGCTCAACACAGAAACTTTTGGCGCTCAATACAGAAACTTTTGGCGCTCAACACAGAAACTTTTGGCGCTCAACACAGAAACTTTTGGCGCTCAACACAGAAGCTTTTGACGCCCAACACAGAAACTTTTGGCGCTCAACACAGAAACTTTTGGCGCTCAACACAGAAACTTTGGGCGCTCAACACAGAATTTTTTGGCGCTCAACACAGAAACTTTTGGTAAACTCTGACTTGAAGCGGGAATCGGGATGTACTAATTTAAAGGACAGATCAATATGTGAATGAATAGCTACAGAAGACGAATCGATAACTTAATGGACAAGCCGAATTATTTTCATAATATCTTTCTCTAAATTCGTTTGATACAATGTTCCATCCACCAGGGTTGCTTGAGATGTTGTTTTTTTTTCTTCCCGTCTTGGCTTTGGGTGGGGATTGAACTCCAGACCACTGGCTGGTTGGACTGAGTCAGTTTAGACCACTCGGCCACCGGTAAAAAATGTTCATTTCCATAAGGCGCATCCCTCACTTGGATTGCAGCCGCTGGTATAGTGTGCTTACATGACGAAATTTAATGGTACACAGCGTGAATTTTAACCTTGTAAAAAATTTTTGTTAATCCAAACAATTAATTTTGATGGTCTCAGTAATGATTTGCAATGAGTTACAGCTGTAGTATTTTTTTGTTGTTGGTTTTTGTGTGTTGTGTACCTAGATTGGAAAATCAGCTCATAAAAAAACCCACTGCACTTCTACCTCACCTTCATAAGCAGGGTCCATAATATGTTAAAGCGTGTTCAGTTATTTCCCTTGAGGTGGCTTAAGCTCCGAATGAATCCGATGATTTAAATTTAGGTTAGTTTAGAGTAGCTATATATAAAAAATACATGTATGTTGTACACAAGTGTAGATCTCAGTAGTTCTCATAATGCTATTCTCTGCCCCGAGGGGCCTTTATTTCTGCAAGATCACCCTTTTAGTATTTTTTTTTTAATAATCGACATATATTTGTTTGAAGTAACTACTCAGTAAAATTTAAGTCACTTACCATTCACTGTCCCGTTTTCCTTTATTCCTCAAACCTTCCACTTTTATGCTTTCTTTTCATTACCCTCTATCCATTTCAAGCACACATCTACTATTGTGTAACAAAGATTTGTCTGTTAAACCTTAATAGTAAAAGAAAAATAATATAGCTTTTTTTTTTTGAGAACCCTTTTATCAAAATGATCGTGTTATTAAAGGAAGGGTAATTCGATCCCCCCCCCCCCCCCCCACACGAAACTCAAACCCATTCCGATGGAAAACCACCACAATGACTTCAACCTCATCGATCAGATGGACCACTTCTGACGCGTGCTCTAATCCCTCACGCCCGTGGCCGACATTCAGCTCTTGAACAACGCCCAAGGAATTCGGCGAAACTTAATTACACCTTTACTCGCCTCGCAAGGTAGGACACAATTGAAAATAATGCGAACTCTCTCGGGGCGGCAAGGGGCGGAAGACGCGAGAATCGGAAGCCATGCGGGGATTGGGGGGGGGGGTAGGGGGGACTCGGACGCATGGCCGATTGAAATAATTTTAATGCTCACGAGGCGGAATCAAATACATGTCTCCAAGAGTAGTCAAACAAGAAGCAAGTGTGGTCTCGAGGTGGGGGGGGTCGATTCGTTTGAGGGGGGCGTCGATTCGTTTGAGGGGGGCGGGGGGTAGGTAGATGGGCCAGAGATATCTGAATGGGATTTAAACCTAAGCGACGTGCTCTTTGAGCGAACTGGAGAATCTAGGCTCCGTGGCGCCCATTGCTTGTCAGAAGAGGCTGACAGTATAATTAGACAATGTGTTATATGGTGTTCAGAATATATTAGGAAATGTGTTGTGTGGGGTTAAGAGTATAATTAGGCAACGAGTCGTATGGGGTTAAGAGTATAATTAGGCAACGAGTCGTAGGGGTTAAGAGTGTAATTCGGAAATGTTGTAATAAGTGGTTAAGAGTATAATTAGGCAATGAGTCATATGGGGTTATGAGTATATTTAGGCTATGAGTCATATGGGGTTAAGAGTAAAATTGGGCAATGAGTCATATGGGGTTAAGAGTATAATTAGGCAACGAGTCATATAGAGTTAAGAGTGTAATTCGGAAATGTTGTAATAAGTGGTTAAGAGTATAATTAGGCAATGAGTCATATGGGGTTATGAGTATATTTAGGCTATGAGTCATATGGGGTTAAGAGTAAAATTGGGCAATGAGTCATATGGGGTTAAGAGTATAATTAGGCAACGAGTCATATAGAGTTAAGAGTGTAATTCGGAAATGTTGTAATAAGTGGTTAAGAGTATAATTAGGCAATGAGTCATATGGGGTTATGAGTATATTTAGGCTATGAGTCATATGGGGTTAAGAGTAAAATTGGGCAATGAGTCATATGGGGTTAAGAGTATAATTAGGCAACGAGTCATATAGAGTTAAGAGTGTAATTCGGAAATGTTGTAATAAGTGGTTAAGAGTATAATTAGGCAATGAGTCATATGGGGTTATGAGTATATTTAGGCTATGAGTCATATGGGGTTAAGAGTAAAATTGGGCAATGAGTCATATGGGGTTAAGAGTATAATTAGGCAACGAGTCATATAGAGTTAAGAGTGTAATTCGGAAATGTTGTAATAAGTGGTTAAGAGTATAATTAGGCAANGGGGGGGGGGGGGGGGGGGGGGGGGGGGGGGGGCGCACTATAAATAGCATAAAGGGGTCTCCATTAATTTTTTTTAATTTTATTGTGTTTGAAAGATTCATTACGCGTGTTGCGAAATATGTTATAATAACACAGAAAAAAATTATAATATAAAACCGAAATATATAATAATAACACATAAGTATATTATTAAACTAACACAGAAATACATTACTTTAACACAGAAATATATTGTATTAACACAGAAATATATTGTATTAACACAGAAATATATTATACTAACACAGAAATATAGTGTGTTAACACAGAAATATATTATATTAACACAGAGGTATATTATAGTACAAAAGAGGTATATTATATTTACACCGAAATTGTTTATACTAACACAGAAATATATTGGGTAAACCAATGTTGTATCAAACAGCATAGCGCCTGTGAAGGGAAATGGGTCTCGATAAACTCACTATTCATGGTTTAACTGTGTTAGGTTTCACAAAGCCGGGCAAATTTAGTGGTCACTTTCGAAGGATTATCTGTGCACTGGGTGTCGTGTGAAATCTTGAGCCAATCCCTGTGCGCCATTTTGCTGTAGATGAGTCAAGCACCATTTGGTTGGAGATCAGTCATGCACCATCTGGTTGTAGATCAGTCAGAAAACATATGGTTGTAGATCGTATCCGGAAATTTGATCGAAAGAAATTTCATCGACGGTAAATTGGTCGACGGCAATATGATCGAACGGAAATTTGGTCGAATCCTCTTTTAAATTTTTACGTCACAATTTTGCATCAAATTTCGTTTTGAACGAATTATTTTGATTTACTAAATAGTATAGTGCGTTCAAGAAGAAATTTGACGAACATTTTAACGCGCGAAAGGGAAAAAAAAGATTTGACCAGCCATTTAAGTATCTTAGAATATAGCAGAAAGCTGAGTAGATATGCCCTAGATCAGAAAGTCACCTAGACATCATGCTCTAGACCAGAAAGCCATTTAAATATATTAAATATAGCAGAAAGCTGAGTAGATATGCCCTAGACCAGAAAGTCACCTAGATATCATGCTCTAGACCAGAAAGCCATTTAAATATATTACAATATACCAGAAAGCTGAGTAGATATGCCCTACACCAGAAAGTCACCTAGACATCATGCCCTAGACCAGAAAGTCACCTAGACATCGTACCCTAGACCAGAAAGCCGCGTAGATCTCGTAACGTAGACCAAAAAGCTGTGTACATATTCTGCACTAGACTAGGGTATGTTCGTAGACCATGATACTTTTACGGTGGTGGTGGTGGAGTGGGTGAGGGGAGCTTATATTGTTAAGGCCTTAATCAATACGTTTGTTCGATCTGTAACCCAATTCAATCCTCCTTAACATTGTTATCTGCGTCTCCTTGAATTCTCGCTAGCTCCCTTTCTCTATTCATCCGACTCTCTCTCCATCTTTCTCTCTCTCTCTCTCTTTCTCTCTCCCTCCCTCCCATCTCTATCTTTCTCTCTCTCTTTCTCCCATCTCTCTCATGTATCTCTCCCATCTCTTACTCTCTCTCTCTCTCTCTCTCACACACACACACTCCCTCTATCTCACTCTCTCTCTCTCTCTCTCTCTACCATCCATATCTCTTGAATTGTCATTATCTTTGAGAGATTTGTCAACTAGTCTGTGTAAAGCTAATCCTATGTCTAATCTTTTGTTGAATTTCCAGCTCCTACATAACTCTTTGCAAGCTGAAACCAATGGTGACTGCCCAATTTTTTTTTAAAATGTCACCTATGTGGAGGCCCCACAAATCAGCTAAGCCATCATTTTAACATAAAACTTCCTATGACAGCAGTCAAATATTAAAATAAAAAAGTAATATAGCCCACCCCCCACCCCCGCACACCTCCATCCCAAGATACCGGATATCATTGCTGTAAATTGTCTCCTATGCAAAGATCGCTTCTTGCAAACCTTTCAGTTACAATGCATTGCATTACGCGGATAAGCCTTGCGGCAAATACTTTTTTTTACAATAGAACTTTGGTTATTCTTCCCATATAATTTGTCATTTCAGACTTGTTTTCTGTGATAAATAATAGACAAAACGATTGCCGACGGCCTTTTAACAGACTGATGACAGAATGGGCAGTATATTGGCGAAAATAATTTAATCTTAAGTCATCGGAAGTTCGGATAATCAGTGTTTCGGATAAACAACGTTCGGAAAATCGAGAATCAACTGTATAAATAGAGACCAGGATCTTGTGTGTTAATAAAAAAAAAAAGAAGGCGAAGTCTGAGAAACGCAATTTACCCAAGAAGCCGACAAAAAGGAACCCGGGTACTCACATGTCGGTCGACAACTGCAGATAATGAAAGGACACCGTTCATTGAGAGCTTCCCATGTAGTCACCGTGAGGGAGGGGGGGGGGAGGGGGATCTTAAGACCACGTTAGAAGATGTAGTGATCCATACTCAGATAGGATTGGGCGTCGACAGATGAGTTTTGCCCCCCCCCCCACAGTTGTAGGAAGGGGGATCTTAAGACCACGTTAGAAGATGTAGTGATCCATACTCAGATAGGATTGGGCGTCGACAGATGAGTTGTGCCCCCCCCCCACAGTTGTAGGAAGAGGGGATGCCTGTACGTAGGCGCCTCCGGTGGAAACGTCGTTATTCAACCTTCCAGACCACGTGAAGTTTTTATTAAAAAGAAAAAAGAAAAGAAAGTAGATCTATTTTTTTTTTTAACTTTGAAAAATAGACTTTAGAGTGTAAACGCAAAAAAAAAAAAATTAGATCATAATTTATGTTTCTTAAAAAGGAAGACTGCATAATTGTAGAATAGCACTCTATGAACCACTCTGTAAAGCACTCCATGAACCACTCTATAAAGCACTCTATGAACCACTCTATAAAGCACTCTATGAACCACTCTATAAAGCACTCTATGAACTACTCTATAAAGCACTCTATGAACCACTCTATAAAGCACTCTAAGAAGCCAAATGATTTGTTTTTGCATGTAGACGAAATTTAAATATGTTTTATTTTGTATTTATTTTTGAAAAAAATTTCTTCACAGACTTTCTTTGCCTAATGCATTTTCATGTCATTTTAAATTATTTTCTAATTTTTAATGTTTTTAAACTCATCTTTGAAAGAATTGTTTTGTTCATTTCATAAAGTTTTTAAAAATGGTTTTATTTGCTACCATTTACTATTAAAATTGTAATCTTTAATTTGCGACTTAAGGAGAATTATTTACTTTTTTTAACATCGAATGCTTTAAAAAAAAAAAAAACAAGGTTTAAGAGACTTAACTTTTCACCCCCAGGCATAAAACTCTATTGAAAAAAAAGGAGATCTGAGCTCACCCATCCGTCCGCTCACTGAACCGCGAAGCAGACGCGGTCAGCCACGTCAATTTGAGCGACGGTGTCAACCCCGGCTCCGTCGAACCAGTTTCCCAGCCGTTCACCAGGTGAACACCGCACGAGAAAGTCCTTACGATGTCACGTGTAATGACAAGCGGGTCACACCCGACCGATAATAATGATGTGTCTTTGAATACACGTGTCAGCAGTATCGGCGATTATCATTGAGACAGAGAAAGCAAGAGGGTCGGGAGTGGGGTGGGGTGGGGAGGGAGGNAATGGTTTTATTTGCTAACATTTACTATTAAAATTGTAATCTTTAATTTGCGACTTAAGGAGAATTATTTACTTTTTTTAACATCGAATGCTTTAAAAAAAAAAAAAACAAGGTTTAAGAGACTTAACTTTTCACCCCCAGGCATAAAACTCTATTGAAAAAAAAGGAGATCTGAGCTCACCCATCCGTCCGCTCACTGAACCGCGAAGCAGACGCGGTCAGCCACGTCAATTTGAGCGACGGTGTCAACCCCGGCTCCGTCGAACCAGTTTCCCAGCCGTTCACCAGGTGAACACCGCACGAGAAAGTCCTTACGATGTCACGTGTAATGACAAGCGGGTCACACCCGACCGATAATAATGATGTGTCTTTGAATACACGTGTCAGCAGTATCGGCGATTATCATTGAGACAGAGAAAGCAAGAGGGTCGGGAGTGGGGTGGGGTGGGGAGGGAGGGGCGGCAGTGCCTCGACTTATTTGGAAGACGTCTGCCGAAACAGATGGCGATTCTTCCAGACAAGCCGCAGCTGAGGATTTTCTCCAGACTTTAAACTGAAATTAAATATTGATCTTTTATTGTCTACTTCTCTGTCTTCTGCTTGTTCTACTTACTTACTTATCTTTTTTAATAATATTGATTTAATTTTTTTTTTTTTTAAAGTGATTAAATGCTGTTCATATTATGGTTTGTTTCGTTATCAAAAAAAATTACAGTAAGTGAAATGCTATTGACCATTTTTCACTGGTCTTCTGGTGTAAATAACGCGACGAACCTGCTACAAGGTTCCAACTATTAAGTTCATGGCCTTAAAAGGGTTTAGCATTATGTCAATATGTGGCACGGGGTGTAGTTTGAGGATCTGAAATTCATTATTTAGTTAAAATACAACGTCAAAGGTGATGTTTCATTCGAATTCTAGTAGATTGATTTTTCTGGCATCCGTCCGTCACAATGTGACTGTGGTGTGGACTCAGCAGGCCGTCCGTCACAATGTAACCGTGGTGTGGACTCAGCAGGCCGTCTGTCACTATGTGACCGTGGTGTGGACTCAGCAGGCCGTCAGTCACAATGTGACCGTGGTGTGGACTCAGCAGGCCGTCCGTCACAATGTAACCGTGGTGTGGAGTCAGCAGGCCGTCTGTCACTATGTGACCGTGGTGTGGACTAAGCAGGCGGTCTGTCACAATGTGACTGTGGTGTGGACTAAGCAGGCAGTCTGTCACAATGTGACAGTGGTGTGGACTCAGCAGGCCGTCAGTCACAATGTGACTGTCGTGTGGACTAAGCAGGCAGTCTGTCACAATGTGACCGTGGTGTGGACTAAGCAGGCAGTCTGTCACAATGTGACAGTGGTGTGGACTCAGCAGGCCGTCCGTCACAATGTGACTGTGGTGTGGACTAAGCAGGCAGTCTGTCACAATGTGACCGTGGTGTGGACTCAGCAGGCCGTCCGTCACAATGTGATTGTGGTGTAGACTAAGCAGGCAGTCTTTCACAATGTGACCGTGGTGTGGACTCAGCAGGTCGTCCGTCACAATGTGACCGTGGTGTGGACTCAGCAGGCAGTCTGTCACAATGTGACTGTGGTGTGGACTAAGCAGGCAGTCTGTCACAATGTGATTGTGGTGTGGACTTAGCAGGCCGTCCATCAAAATGTGACCATAATGTGGCCTCAGTTGGCCGTCTGTCACAATGTGACTGTTGTGTGGACTCAGCCGACCGTCCTTCATAATGCGACTGTGGTGTGGACTCAGCAGGCCGTCCGCCACAATGTGACCGTGGTGTAGACTCAGCAGGCCGTAGGCCACAATGTGACCGTGGTGTGGACTCAGCAGGCCGTCCGTCACAATGTGACCGTGGTATGGACTCAGCAGGCCGTCCGTCACAATGTGACCGTGGTGTGGGCTAAGCAGCAGGCCGTCCATCACAATGTGACTGTGGTGTGGATTAAGCAGCAGGCCGTCCGTCACAATGTGATCGTGGTGTGGATTAAACAGCAGGCCGTCCGCCACAATGTGACTGTGGTGTGGATTAAGCAGCAGGCCGTCCGTCACAATGTGACTGTGGTGTGGATTCAGCAGGCCGTCCGTCACAATGTGACCGTGGTGTGGATTAAGCAGCAGGCCGTCCTTCACAATGTGACTGTGGTGTGGACTCAGCAGGC
>CAXITT010000065.1:995713-1014386 GCA_964033795.1 Lymnaea stagnalis
GGGGGGGGGGGGGGGGATAAAGTTTTATTTGACTTTTCTTTATTTTTTAAAAACTTTTTGTTGTTGTTGATGTTTTTTTCATTGACCTCCATTTCATCCCGAACAGCCTCTTACGGAAAATTAGATCGTACATTCATTGCCATACACCAGATTAAAGTTAATCCAAATTGAGAATACAGAAAAGATTAATCTCTATTCGGTATCGATTATTTCTTTCTGCAACATCAGAATTGATGTTTTTTGGTAAGGGTATCGTATCTATTAAATGCATGCCTAGGCAACCAATGGGTTGAAACATTGGTCATTATTGTTGAAATAGTCACTATTATATAAGCCGGGTCATTCTCTGTATATATTGAAAACACATTGGCAAACTATTTTTTTTTTTTTTTTTTTTAAAAATTTTTCAATTGTTTCTATTTTTTTCTCGTGAAATACTGCAAGGATAATATTTTATACATAGCTTTAGTTTCAAAGATCACTCAAATATTTGAAATTTTTTTTTTTATTTTTGTAATTTTTTTGCTAACTATTTTTTTTTTTTTTTTTTAAACATTATTCAATTGTTGCTATATATTTCTCGAGAAATACTGCAAGGATAATATGTGATACATAGCTTTAGTCTCAAAGATCACTCAAATATTTGAAAACATGTGGGAATCCTCGATTCGGTTGTTTGAATTTTTCAAACAGGTGAACAGTAACAATCAAGGGAATGAAGTACAGCCATCCTCCTCCGTTGATATTTAACATTAAAAATAGTCCCATTGTGCTCACAGCAGTCATATTTTCGTGCTGAGTATGAACACCAAAGTCATATTTTTTGTGCCGAGTGTGCACACCAAAGTCACATTTTCGTATCGAGTGTGCACACCAAAGTCATATTTTCGTACCGAGAGTGCTCACCAAAGTCATATTTTCGTATCGAGTGTGCTCACCATATTCATATTTTCGTGTCGCTTGTGCACACCAAAGTCACATTTTCGTATCGAGTGTGCACACCAAAGTCATATTTTCGTGCCGAGAATGCTCACCAAAGTCATATTTTCGTATCGAGTGCTCTCACCAAATTCATATTTTCGTATCGAGTGTGCACACCAAAGTCACATTTTCGTATCGAGTGTGCTCACCAAAGTCATATTTTCGTGCTGAGTGTGCTCACCAAAGTCATATTTTTTATTGAGTGTGCTCACCAAAGTCATATTTTCGTATCGAGTGTGCTCACCAAAGTCATACTTTCGTATCGAGTGTGCACACCAAAGTCATATTTTCGCATCCAGTGTGCACACCAAAGTCATATTTTCGTATTGAGTGCATACCAAAAGTCATATTTTCGTATCAAGCGTGCACACCAAAGGTCATATTTTCGTATCGAGTGTGCTCACCACAGTCATATTTTCTTTCTGATTGTGCTCACCACATTCATATGTTCTTTCTGATTGTGCTCACAACATTCATACTTTCGTGCTGAGTGTTGTCCATTGACACCAATTCCGTGACGTCTTCTCCTTCTTTGCCTTCTGAACTTCCAGCGGGATGCACGCTATTACCAAAATGCCCAAGCCCTTCCGGTCACTTCCCTAGCTCTTTCAAACTCTATTCCAGCCCTTGTGACACCGAGCCATATTGACCTTTCTTCACTAGGTTCTTTTTAGACCCTCCTCGTCATTCTGATCCTTGAGGGTTCCATTACAGTGCTTGTATTGTTGTATTGTTGTATAGGTCATGGGTCTTTCATGGTATGGCCTGTCAGTGCTTGTGTTGTTATATTTTTCATAGGTTTTTGTTGCATGGTATGAACTATAAGTTCTTTTATTGTTAAGCTTCTAATGGGGTTTTTCATCGTATGACCTATCAGTGCTTGTATTGTTATATATATCATAGTTTGTTTTTTTTTTAATTTCATTGTATGATCTATAAGTACTTGCATTGTTCTATTTGACATGGGTCTTTTCATGGTATTACCTGTTATTGCTTGTACTGTTACATGTGTCATGCTTTTTTTCATGATATAACCTTTCAGTCCTTGCGCTGTTCTATTTGTCATGGATTTTTTCATGGTATGACCTGTCCATCTCCACCTTCTCCTCTGGATTTCTTGCTCGGTAATACAATGAGTTATAAGCTATGACTTGCCCATGTTATATTTGAGCTGTAATGGTGTGAAAGTTACTCTCATTCAACAATCAATTTCTTTCTTTATATTTACTTCTTGGTTTAAAAGATATATTCATGAAATAGATTTGCGCGGAATTTACATCTTCTGCATCTTCAACCCGTAATTCAGTGGTAAAAAAAGTGGGTGGTGGGGGGGGGGGGCAAAATTTTAGTAAAGTTTTCTTACGTGGCGCCCCTCTGTGGACTTAGGAGTCCAATAAAGTTCAGCTCCCTGTGACGCACAAGTAAGTAGGACCGGGGTAATCCCTCATATTGTGCTCACCAAATGATTTTTTTTTCCTTCTTTGTGTGTGTGTAAGTGTGTGTGTGTTCCTTTTGGGTTATAATATCAACTAAGAAAACTTCAATNTTTGCATTAAAAAAAAAATTTTTTTTAAAAGGTTAATAAAAACTTAATTTTTTTTTTTTTTTTTTTTCCGAATCACAGATTGCGTGCTCGTGTTAGCCGGGAATAGGGCAAGAAGGCAAATCCAACAGTCGACACCTGCAAGGTTATAAACCTAAGACCCAAAGACACAACTGAACACGGTCTGTCGCTGATACGGGAGTGTTTCCAATCTCATCAAGTTTAACACACAAGTTACCCGAAGTTTAGAGGCACTAGACGGCAAGACTAATAGATCAAGGTGATTGGAACGAGACAAATCGTACCAGTACAACACCCCAAATATTGACCTCTTCATCATCTTCGTCATCAGTAAACTGTCCGGGGAAGAAAAATAGAAAGATTTGTGATACATAATGATTTCGATTGAAAAGTAAGGGTTCTCGATGGTTAAAATATTAAAATTGGGAGAGAAATATAGCAGCTGAAACTACACGGGGGAAAGGTGGGATTTCTCAATCAAAAAGGCTCAGTAATTGGTGGCATTTCTACACCAAGTAAGCTGATTAATTGGTGACATTTCTACATCAAGTAAGCTGAGTAATTGGTGGCATTTCTACATCAAGAAGGCTCAGTAATTTGTGGCATTTCTACATCAAGTAAGCTGAGTAATTGGTGGCCTTTCTCCATCAAGAAGGCTCAGTAATTTGTGGCATTTCTACATCAAGTAAGCTGAGTAATTGGTGGCATTTCAACATCAAGTAAGCTGAGTAATTGGTGGCATTTCTACATCAAATAAGCTGTTTAATTGGTGGCATTTCTACATCAAGTAAGCTGAGTAATTGGTGGCATTTCTACATCAAGTAAGCTGGGTAATTGGTGGCATTTCTACATCAAGTAAGCTCAGTAACTCAACGAGCTTTGCGATCAAGTCAAACAACAACTGACGATTATCATCTGGTGTACGAATTGATCAACAACAAAAAATTTAGCCTATGAACACGGACTATCCAGAATCGGAGGGAATTGTTGTCGTTACCGGATAATTTCAATTTACATTCCACCATACAAGCAAGTGTATCATCAAAATTGTGGTATCTGAATTTTAAAAAAAAATTAATCAACATCTATGTTACAATTCTAATAATCAAAATGCGACCTAAATAAAAACATAGCCAATTAAAGCATATTGAGTTATCCCGCCGTGTGTACAGAGTACTGAAAGCGTCGGTTATGCTGATAGATTGAAGTGAAACGCCAAAGAGGGGAAGAGACTGCTTACGTGAAAAGGAAATTATTTCCCTTCATTTGCTAATGATCGTCATCAAAAAGTCAGCTTCTTTAATTAAAAAACAAGAAAATAGGTGAGTAGCTCGACTCTTAACATTTTCAGTCATGTTAGTGTTAATGATGTTTTTTTATTGTTATTATGGTCCTATTGTAGAATGCTTCGCTAGCAGCGACCACAAAACGCCGGGGACTTTGCTATCACCGCCATTGTGTCTAGTACCAACACGCCCACGAGGGTGAACTTAGAGAATAAACTGATTCAGGCTTATGGGAACCTTGAGACAGCATGTCATGAATATCATGCTCTCTTTGATGTGTCAATTCTTTTCTTCGACACCTGCTTGTTACAACCAATCGCCGTGGACTTACTTTTCCTCACGTCCTTCCCACTTTGGCTTACTTATGGTCTTTAACATTCCTTTTGTTGTCCTCTTGGATATACATTGCAGCCAAGTATTTATTTTAATTTATATTGCTTTTTTACTTATGTTTGTTCTCTGAAGAAGGCGTTGGGTCGATACGTTTTTTGTTATATTGCTCTTTTTTTTCAGGTTCTCCCATACTTTGTCTCAATTATTTCTTATGATAAATTTACTTCCTTCTTTAGAACGATTCTAAGACGAAGTATTGTTATGTTTTTGTTTTTTTTAAGTGTCTGTTTTCAATTTAAGAACAAAAAAATCACGATAAAGTCATATCATGTTCTTAGGAAATGATAAACTCAAATCTTCCAGTTTTTCGTTTTCATTTATGACTTATCGGGAAACCAATTCTCTCTTTAAACAAAAATAGTTTTAAAATCAATCCAATGTTTTCAGTTCATTAGAACCTGGAAAATATAGCAGCCTCTATTTTAGTCGATGTCTGGCTTGAATTTCCTGATCTCAAATGCTATACACGACAGACTCTGTATTGAGTCGCCTTACTTGCAATCATCCCGTTACAACACAGACTCTCTCCTAGATTTCAGACGCCTACAGAAACACGACAGACTCTATTTTTGGGGCGTCTTAGTTGCCATTATCCCGTTACAACACAGACACTCCCCTAGATATCAACTGCCAACAGAAACACGACAGACTCTGTGGGTTAATTAAGGTGTCTTACTTGCCATCATCCCGTTACAACACAGACCCTCCCCTAGATATCAACCGCCTACAGAAACACGAGGAGACTTTTGAAACCTACCATCTCTCATGTTCCAGTAATTGGGGACATTTCTTTTTTTTATTTTTTTTTTATTTTGTCGACTCGTTATTTCAACAAGACTGTTGAGTATGTGGACTGACAAAGTATCCAGGGGGAAGCGGTGGTGGTGAGATTGTGGGGTGGGGCATGATTTATAGACGAAGTCAGCGATATCTTCTGACTCCTGTTCGGATTTAGTTTCAAGGGTTATTTTGATCTTTCATTTTTTCCCCTCCCCCCTAAAACCTCCAAAGCCTTTCAAATAAATAATTTCGTTATCCAAACAAGTAAACGCATGAAGGAGGTTTCACTTGTAACGTCTCTCCACGTTTAAAATCAACACATTGTAACTAAGATAATTAGTATAAATTATAATTATAGTTTTTTAAAACTCATATTTACGTTAAAAAATTTAAATAAGCATTTCTTGTGGCATACGGGCAGAAATATAAATTTTCTATGGAACTTTTATGAGATAAAATTTGCCTAGTTCAACATGATTATTTTTTTTATGTGTAGATCACAAATTTCGCTTTTTAACACCATTCTTATTTATCATAATTGTTTAATTGGTAATTGTTTTTCAAAAGTTATTAAAAACTCATCTTTCAAAATGTATTGATGTGATCAATTGATTTAGTTGTAAAGGCTTAGGGTGAGGGTCAGGGTTCGGGTTAGGGTTCGGGTTAGGGTTAGGCTTAGGATTAGGGTGAGGGTTAGGCTTAGGATTAAGGTTAGGGTTAGGCTTGGGTTAGGCTTTGGGTTAGGGTTAGTGTTAGGCTTAGGGTTAGGGTTAGGCTAAGGGTTAGAGTTGGGGTTATGGTTAGGGTTAGGGTAAGGGTTTCCTTAGGGTTAGGGTGAGGATTGGGGGTTAGGGTTGGGGTTAGGGTTAGGGTTGGGGTAAGTCTTAGGGTTGGGGTAAGTCTTAGGGTTGGGGTAAGTCTTAGGGTTGGGGTAAGTCTTAGGGTTGGGGTAAGTCTTAGGGTTGGGGTAAGTCTTAGGGTTGGGGTTCGTGTTGTGGTTAACGTTGCGGTTATGCTTTAAGTTTTGGATTAGAATTACTGTTACGATTGGGGTTGAGGTTAGGGTTAGGGGAAGGTAAGGCTGAGGGTTAGGGTTTGGATTGGGGTTAGGGTTGGCGTTATGCTTATGGTTAGCGTTAGAGTTAGGATTAGGTTTGAGTTGAAAGTTAGGGCTAGGCTTAGGGTTAGGGTTAGGCTTTGGGGTTAGGGTTAGAGTTGGGGTTAGTGTTAGGGTTTGGGTCAGGTTTAGCTTTAGGGCATACCCGGTCCACACATAATGAAAACTAAAACAAAAAATTTAAAATATTTGTTATGCCTTTAGTTTATTGGACATACGTCATAGGACATGAGGAAAAAAAGGTAAGGTCAAACCTGAAAAGAGGAATGCAATAAAATAACGAACGTGTCGTGGTCGACAGGAAGTCTTCGTCAGCGACCAAACTTTAGAAAAAATAGAATAATTTTTTTTTTTTAAATAGCCCTTAGCTGAGATATAGTTAGTATAGGCCGTCAAAGAATTGATTGTGGACATTCGTCACTTGTACCTGATGAGCGTTATGAAGCATTTCATTTAAAAAAACTAAAAAAAAATTAACATTTAAGTGACTTGTTAACCTCAACCTGAAAAAAAACCCAAAAACATATCGATATAAGTACTCAGAGATGAAGGTATTGTACTTGGAGTATATTTAAGATGAGTATTCGTATTATTGAAGACCTTGACTAAGTATCGGAATTTAAAATTGTTTGTAGTCGATTAACACAAAGAGGATTTTGAAAAGACAAAAGTACTATATTTGGACATTCTCGTCATGCCTTAATTAGTTTCTAAAGGAGATCTTTTAGTGATGATTTTTGGCATTCTTTCAGTACTCTAGCGAAAAATTATTGAAAAGAATATTTCCGTGGAATTTGGCGTGCCTCGGTCTCCTGTCTAATCAAGTCGGAAATTCTCAGGAGGCCTTCTGTGACAAAAGTTCATGTTGGGGTGTTCTGACATACACAGTTCAGAAATCCTGGTCAGACCGACGTGTAGATTATGTGAAGGTTTTATAATGCATATAATTTGAGGCTATCGATTTAAGAGCTAGAGGCAATCTGATTAAATGGAATAATAACAAAACCGGATTTCAATTTTTTTTTTTTTTTTTTTGGTGGCTTGTGTATCAATGTTTTTGATTGATGTTTAAAAAATCTGGGGGGCGGGGTGGGGGTGGGGGCGCTGGATGAAATGTACACGATATTAGGGCTTTGGTGTAAAACTGGATAGGCCTCTCAAAATATAAGACAATAAATGAAGGACTGCATTCAAGCTGTGTGAAGGAGACAGTGGGAAATGTTATGTGGAAGCTGGAAATATAAAGACAGGATATCATTATTTTTTCTCCTTTACTTCCTGTAATCTTGGCTTTGGAAAATCCAACTTACGACAAATACCATTAATGGCGAACACTTACGTTTTTGAACTACTTTCTATGCCTCTCTGTTTCTTCAATTGGCCTGTCTGCTCTTCGCAGAGACGTTCTTCTTTTGTTGCCCTGTCTTTATTTTTCAAGCTTTCTTATAGCTTGTTCTACCATAACCCCCCACCCCCTCCCCCACAAAAAAAAAAAATCTAATGGCATTGGTTTAAAACTGGAAAGTCCTCCCAAGATGCAATGGCCTTCGTTTAAAACTGAAAAGGCCGCCCCTAAATAAAATGGCATTTGTCAAACTGAGAAAGCTTCCAAAGATACAATTGCCTTGGTGTAACACTGGCAAGGCCTCCCAAGATTAAATGGCTTTGGTTTAAAGCCGGAAAGGCCTCCAGGTTAAGATTTAAAAGCCATATGGTCTCCAACTCAAAAGTTCTGTATTGCCATGGTCTCAAATTTCAAGTATTACCATGGTCTCAAACGTCATATATTGCCATGGTCTTAAATATCATATATTTCCATGGTCTCAAACGTCATGCATTGTCGTGGTCTCAAACGTCATGTATTGATATGGTCTTAAACATCATGTATTGCCATGGTCTTAAACGTCATGTATTGACATTGGTCTCAGACGTCATGTATTGATATGGTCTTAAACATCATGTATTGCCATGGTCTTAAACGTCATGTATTGACATTGGTCTCAGACGTCATGTATTGATATGGTCTTAAACATCATGTATTGCCATGGCCACAAACGTCATGTATTGCCATTGTCTCAAACGTCATGAATTGCCGTGGTCTTAAACATCATGTATTGTCATGGCCACAAACGTCATGTATTGCCATTGTCTCAAACGTCATGAATTGCCGTGGTCTTAAACATCATGTATTTCCATGGCCACAAACGTCATGTGTTGCCATTGTCTCAAACGTCATGTATAAAAAAAAACAGCTCTTATTGTTGTGATGAAAACTAAAGTTTCGGGTTTCATTCAATAGCTTCATGAAATATGACTTAAGAGTCTGGGACTTGACATACAATCTTTCAAAATGCAAGACTCTACTCTCAAAGCTCCAGACATCAGATATTCATTTACATTTCTTTGATACCAATTTTTTTTTTCATTTTTAGATTGGCAATGGATGTAGGAAAATGCCTTAATTTGAATTCCAGAATTACAACATTTAAAAAAAAAAAAATACTTTATCGACGTCTTCGTGGCAGCGATTCAAGAATATTTAAGAAGCGGAGCTTATGACGAGTCTAATTTAGAAAATCCCTACGCGATTCCCATCTCCACCAACCCCACCCTCCCCTTTTCCCCTTTTGTTTGATAGTTCGTCTGGCTGTTTGTAGTTTGTAGTTTGTAGCCACCTACATTTTGGACTACTGAACTTATTTTATTATTATTTTTTAAAAATTTGAAACATATTTATTGACTAGCCAATCAATAAGCCATGTTTTATTTCGGGTTTTATTCTGAAAGAAATATTCTCAAACAACACGTAGCCAAGAAACCCTTCGCTAATATGACTATTAAAAAAATTAAATGTTCACCTATAAAAGGTCATATTTATAGTAGTACTTGTAAGTATTGAATCTGGGGCCCCTCTTGTTCCAGTTAGCATTCCTTAAGTCGGAAGGCCTGCCGATGTACGGAGTGCCTGCCAATGTACGGAGTGCCTGCCATTGTACAGAACTGCCTGCCGATGCACGGTTGAATTGGAAGTCTGTTGACGGGCATTCCAACCCTGTGTCCGAACCAATTAATTTGTAGTTGAGCTGACTTTGCTAAGGACGGGTCCAACCATTTTTCTCCTTTCCTGGTTCCGAATGTGGGACCTGCTTGTTTTGCCAGCAGCTCGCCTTAAACATCTCACCTCGCGGGTGACTGTCTTTTTCTCTCCGGACTTTTCTTGAGAGCCAAGCTTTGACACTGTAACACTCCCGTGTGATTATCGAATAACAGTAATAAAAACTTAGACATAAACTTGTTTTGTCTTGCATTTGAAGACTTATCACAAATGTACAGCATGTAAATAATTCAATTTAAAAAGTGTGTTCTAATATGGACTGATATCATTCCGTGTGGGGCATAGGACGCCATTTGAGACGTCTCTATTCTCGTAATATTCACCAATATTCACATTTTGACTATATACTGTTAAGTTAAATCACAAACTTGCAATGCTCCCTTGTCAAAACACATACTTTATGAACGTGGCAGTAACAATTAATAAACCAACACTTAGGATTGTAAGCCCCTAGGTACATCAAAGCCCACTTTGAACGCTGCTGAAGTACGGCATCATTCTGATGGACTTTGTAAAAAGGATATAGGTCTAAGGCCTTATTTAAAATGCGTTCATAAAACAAAAGCGCACCGAAAACCCTTCCTTTAAATAAATGTTTAAAAGCGCACCGTTCCGAATAGTGGCTTGTTGAAAAATGAGTGCACCAAAAAATAACCTTACTTGAACATCCGTCGAAGCCATTCAACGGGAAAATAAAATTTATTTTGAACTCTTTACCCACTATATTTTACGCAATACTTTAAATTACCGCTTTTGGGAAAAGGGGATTATGAGCAAATTTTCTAGAAACCATCTGTGGGTCAGGAGGAATGACCATGTCAGATTTGTTTGGGACTCATTACTTGTTTATTTTCTCTGGTGATCGATCGACCCATCCAAAAACAAACACAAACCTAGTCACGCCGAGGTTTATCCGTGAGATATATTTAATCACAGATTCTGAATTCGGAAAATCCCCTTTATACACACGAGAATTCATAATATCTGTTCCATAATTGACTCGGGCTTAGGGGTAAAGAACTCTCCGGACGTCATAGTTGATTAGCCCGACTCTGTAAAATGTGATTATCTTTTGGTCATATGACTCGTCATGGATAATTAAATCACATCGAAATGACTGACCTCGATGTCGTCAAAAAATAATAACCTGGAGTTATTTACTACGGCGGGTTAAAAGAAAAAGAAGTAAAATAGAAATGATTTTTTTTTAAAAATACATATTGTATTCTAGTTATTATGGGATGTTGGATGTTTTTGTTAGAGTTTTCATATTGTTTCTCTTTGACCATTCATTACTCCGCTCCAAGGAATACGAATGCTGATTTTAAAAAAATGCGATTTATTATTGTCCCAAAAACAAAGCAACACCTTGCAAATAAACACAGGGTATAGCCCGACACTCATGAGTACTAGGGGGTGGAGTCACACATGCCCTAAAGCAGAGGTCGGAAGCCTACGGCACGCGTCTCAGACTCGGCACTCATAGCTATCACTGGCACGCATAGCTATCACCGGCACGCATAGCTACCACCGGCACGCCTAGCTATCACTGGCACGCATAGCTATCACTGGCACGGGGATGACCTAAAAAAAAATTTTAATAATAAAACTCCTCAAAATTCTGGATCGCTCGTAGACTTACAAATTATTGTCAAGCTGAATGAATTACAAATTGTTGAAACGCTGATTAAATTATAAGCTATTGTCCGAATAAATGAATAAGTCTACCGTGGCAAGCTGGTACCAAGAGTTTGCCCACCCTGCCCTAGGGTCTTGGGGCATCGTCATATACCCTCCGGGGCTTGAGGTGGGGTCTCATACCCATTAGAGCGCTGGGGGTGTAGACGCTGGCACCCTAGGATCCTTGGGGTATTGTCGCACAACCCTTGTGTTTGTGGGGTATAGTCACATACACCATATGGTCCTCGGGGTATAGTCACATAAACCATGTGGGCCTACGGGGTACGGTCTAAGACACCTTGGGATCCTAGCCTGAAATAAAGTCCACGGGACGATGGTCCATTTTCTCTACACGTGGCAAATGTCCGCACCAGATGTCGTGAGCGTCGTACTGTCAAATCATGTCCGCACCAGATGTCGTGAGCGTCGTACTGTCCAATCATGTCCGCACCAGATGTCGTGAGCGTCGTACTGTCCAATCATGTCCGCACCAGATGTCGTGAGCGTCGTACTGTCCAATCATGTCCGCACCAGATGTCGTGAGCGTCGTACTGTCAAATCATGTCCTCATTCTCTCTCGTGTTTTTGCTTCTCTGATGAAATTACATCCGGTCGGCGTGAGAGCCAAAAGTCTGGCTGAAAAAAACATCCCCCCTCCCCCTCTTGTTGATGTATCGTGTTCCAAGCATTCACCGGCCTGCTCGCAGTTTTCGTTATTAAATTGTCCGCCTCTGCGCGAATTTTATCTGGCAAAATGTATACGTCCCATAAAGTTTCAGGAGAGGCGAAAAAAAAATAAAATAAGTGTAGAGCCGCTCACAATGCAAGGGCTCAAATTCACCAAGACACTGACAATAAAAGGGCTCACATTCCCAAAGGAACTAGCAGTTCACGGGGTTACATTCTAGGGCTCATAAGACTTAAGTGTTGAGAGTGGACGAAAAAAGTCGACAACTTTTACGAAAACGGCGGTTAATGCAATTAGAGGGTGGGAGGAGGGAGTATTGACGGTATGCACCTTGATTGGGTGGGTGGGTGGTGTGGTGGTAATAATGGACGGTGTGCAACTTGATCGAAAGCAAATCGATAATATTAGTAAAATATTTTCCGCATGAAATCTACTGTGACATTTCAGTATGATATATTTTGACCTGAATGACAACGTAATGCAGTATTAAGACTCTTTTAATTACACTGCTCGTAATCCTTCGCTAAATATATTTTTTTAAACTATACACACGAAAGCTTGTCAATGGTAATGCGAATCCACGATGAACTAAATAGTTAAATATGGCATGAATCATGCTTAACGCTATACTAAAGATGCTGCTTGTCTCTGTCAATTATAAAAAAACAAAAAACGACAACATGGTTAAGTAGTTTGCTGCGGGGTTGTGTTAAGACGTGCTCTGTTCTCATTGCTCTGTTCCCATTGCTCTGTTCTCATTTTTCTGTTCCCATTGCTCTGTTCTCATTGCTCTGTTCTCATTGCTCTGTTGCCATTGTTCTGTCCCCATTGTTCTGTTCCCATTTATTTTTTCTCATTGCTCTGTTTCCATTGCTCTGTTCCCATTGCCCTGTTCTCATTGCTCCACATCTAGCTCACACTTGACTTCATCGTGTTAACAATCTCGACGCTATCCATTGTTAAGGTAAAGGGCGTGATAACATTTCTATTAATAACTGTGTTACAGGTCAAGGTATTGGGGGGGGGGGTTGGGAGGGAATGTCCAGAGGAGAGTCGGCTTGGCGTGTCTTTAAATTACGAATTATCGATTTTAAAAAAAATTAAGGTAAAACGAACAATTCAAAGTCTTCTACATTGTTTTAATTGGTGTAACCACTCCGATGATTCTAGGAGTTACGCATTTTCAAATACATTTATATTCACTTCGCCTTTGTCCGTGTGTTTCTTTCTGGCTAGGTGTAAGGCAAATTTTTAAAATAATCTTCGGATGGCTAATTGACCCACTAGCCATTATCCTATCGCGCTGAAGATTGGCAAATTGACTCGTTGCCGTTGACAACATATTCTTTCAACCCAGAACCCCCAACAATCAGTTTTTTTTTTTTTTTCTCCATTTTTCAAGGGGGAAGATGAAGGAAATATCATGCTACTGATGTCACGAAATAGAACTTCACGATACTGCGCAACATGAGATTCGTAAATATATCACAAGTTCGTTTGGCGTGTGATATGTTCTTCTGTTTTTCTGAAATGGTTGGTGAAATAAATCTTCGACGTCAAATGTGGTTGGCACATTAGAAAATTAATATAAAATAAAATAATAAAAAAATGCACAGGAAGGATTGATACCAAAGACTTTGTTTTTTTAAGGTTTGTATTCTTGCGCATCAAATGAAAAAAAAAATGTTTTGTGCGCTCTTCTCATCTGGCAGTAGAAAGAGACAGAACTGGGTACAGGGACAGATGTATCCTACAACAGATAAACTAGAATGCTGGTGTTCAAAGACATCGATAGTTGCTGCAGTCCGGTGGGTGAAAAGCTCCACTGTTAATGTTAATTTTCGTTAGGGGAATTCGGAGAAGGATAACGCTTTTGATTTCTTTGAACTCTTCGGCGCCCATGAACAAAATATATTTCATTGAATTTATGGAAATGTCTGTGTACAGTGCGTATGAAGGCAATAACATGCTAACAGTACCATGCGGCCGAATGGCATCCTGTTAAAATAGGTTAGACCAGTGGTTCTCAACCCTCGTAATGCCGCGACCCTTTAATACAGTTCCTCATGTCGTGGCGACCCCCAAGCCACAAAATTACTTTCGTTGCTACTTCATAACTGTAGAGCGTATGTGTTTTCAGATGGTCTTAGGCGACCCCTGGGAGAGGGTCATGCGAATCCCAAAGGGCTCGTGACCCACAGGTTGAGAACCGCTGCGTTAGACCAAGGTTTTCCAACCTGAGGTGCAGACCAAGAAGGGGGTGGGGGTGGTACGCGAGGAGGCAACTCATGGGGTGCGAAGAAAAGGGGGATTTGAGAACAAAGGAGATAGTAGCTTTAAACAGATGACATAAATGTTGATGTAGTATTGTCAAACATTTGTTCATTAACATTTTCCTTCATGCAATAATTCACACGTTTGTAAGTTCTGTAGTTCACTTTGGAATTCAATAAGCACATTAAAGTAAGTTTTTAAATTTTATAATGCATTGTTACTTTTGGAGGGGGGGGGGGGGTTTTGCAAGACTAGTGCAAGACTAGTCTAATAATTCATAAGGGTGCGAAACTAGTCCAAGAAAAGGTTTGGCAACACATAATTAGACAATGTTACAAAAGAAAATGTGTACCCATGTGAAGTCTATTTTCTGATTTTTAGAATGAGCTGTTTTTTTTTATTTTTTTTTTTATATTGGACGAGTTTACTTTTTCTTTTTTTTTATATTCGTTTTGTTTCGTTAAAGGCTATTTACACTAGCTTTTCTTTTTTTTTTTTTTTTTTTTTTTTTTTTTTTTTTAAAAAACTAAATGACAGCACGCATGAGAGGCGATGATTTTCATGACTAAATAGAGCATGACTTGTAAATAAAATATATACAGAGGGTATTTGTCAAAGGGCTAGAGTGGCAGAGCTAAAGAAATGAGAATAAAGAAAATGCTCATGCATAAAGATTGTCTATCAGCAATGTACTCTAGACACATGAAACGGGACAGTGGGCATTTTCTATGCTTCATAGTCTACATTGCGTTGTTGTTGGAATTTTTTTCAAAGCTATTACCAGCAGTTTTGTTAGAGATCACATTTGGAGGTGTGGGATGTTGTGGTGTTGTGAGGCCTGTTGTTGTGTTGTGTTGGGGTGAGGGTTGTTGTGGTGAGGGGTGTTGGGTGAGGGGTGTTTGGTGATGGGTGTTGGGATGAGGGGTGTTGTGGTGAGGGGTGCTGTGGTGAGGGGTGTTGGGTGAGGGGTGTTGGGTGAGGGGTGTTGGGTGAGGGGTGTTAAGGGGTGTTGGCAATGAGGGGTGTTGGCAATGAGGGGTGTTGGCATAGGGGTGTTGGGGTTAGGGGAGTTGGGATGAGGGGTGTTGGGTGAGGGGTGTTGTGGTGAGGGTTGTTGGCATGAGGGATGTTGGCATGAGGGGTGTTGGCATGTGGGTTTTGGGATGAGAGGTGTTGGTATGAGGGTGTTGGGATGAGGTGTGTTGGGATGAGGGTGTTGGGGTGAGGGGTGTTGTGGTGAGGGGTGTTGGGTGAGGTTGTTGGATGAGGGGTGTTGGATGAGGGGTGTTGGGATTAGGGGTGTTGGGTTAGGGGTGTTGGGTTAGGGGTGTTGAGATGAGGGAGTGGCTAGGTGTGGGATGTTGGGGTGTAGGCCACTGGCACACATACTTTAAATACGCATTGGAATGTAAAAAATATTTGTTTTTTTTTAAACATTAATTGGGAGAAAGATATGAATAGTGTGCCAAACTCGAGGGTAAGAATGATCCCATCATGGCCTAGCTCAACTAAAAAGTTGCGCACTGTAAACTGGTGTGTATAAAATGCTCGCGTCACGTGCCTTTTGGTTCAGAATAGTGCATTCAATACCCTCTTCATAACCAACACTCATTGCATTCAAATGTAATTTATTAATAGAGTTGTTAGAGTTAATGGCGAAAA
The DNA here is from genome assembly GCA_964033795.1 of Lymnaea stagnalis. Lineage (NCBI taxonomy): Eukaryota > Metazoa > Mollusca > Gastropoda > Lymnaeidae > Lymnaea > Lymnaea stagnalis. Next base: position 1,011,254 of record CAXITT010000065.1, read on the forward strand.
TCTATTAATAAGACATCCGGGCATACAGTCTGGCCAGTCTCACTAAATTGCAGAAATATGTTAATAAAACATCCCGTTATTCTGTTTGGCCAATCTCTCAACAGCTATTGGTTACTTCTACGTTTATGTGAGCCAGCAAAGTGGCTCTTTACATAGACGAAAACGTGCTTACTCTATTTTACTAAAGAGCACACCAACAAATTATTACTGATAAATATTATATATATATATATATATACTTTACGTTATACGTTATTAGAAGTTATACTTTACGGGAAATTGTCTAAAAATAGTAACATTGCGTAAAGCGATGTGCTGTTTTCCGTTCTTAGAAATGACGAACACTATTTTAATAATATATATATGACATTGTACTATGACCGTTGCGTAAAAAAAAAAAAAAAAAACAAAAAAAAAAAAAAAAAGAATAAAAAAAAAAAAAAAAAACCCACAAAAAAAAAAAAATCTGCTGTAGAAGAACACGTCAGTACAACGAACTGGTCGCTGATGAGATTATGTCGGTAAAATCTTTTAATCCGATCAGAGTAAGGAGAGTGACGTGGCTAATCATGATTTATGGGCTTCTACGGGGATTATGTGTCACGTCAAGTAAGTCAGGGGGACAAAAAAAAAATACTCAAAATACGGAGACATCTTTAAAAATTTCTCTGGGGCAAAACTTTCGGTTACTTTGTCGAGCTCGATTTGAATTGTCAAGGCTGTCGTGTTTGACGGCAGAAGTAAGCGCCTACCCTTTTTCGAAGCGTACTCTGTCATAGGGTTAAAGCTCGCCAATGGGCCGTGTGACATTTTTTTTTTAAAATTCCAATGGAATGGCTCGTCTGAATACTGTAATAGCTTTAGCTCGGCATTTTATAGTCATTGTCAGACTTCAGAATTTTCTTTCTTTTTTATGGAACATGTATGATTCAAGTAGATATTCTCCTTGGCTTTCTCTAGACTGTTGGCTATTTGACACCCGAAAGAAAAAAAAAAGGGGGGGGGGGGGGGGGGGGTAAAGAGACATCTTAGACGAATCGTCGGAACGTATTGAACGGACCGAGGCAGGAGAAAGAAGAGCGGTATTTATTATCCTCAGTACACCGGTCGCCGATAGACGGACGCTGCGTTGTAATGAAGACCCGTCCGATCTGGCCGAACAATGGGGATATTCCTGGTGAATGAGGGGACGCTGCCGCAGCATGGGGTGGGGAGAGATTATTGTGTTTCTGAAGGTCAAAGATGCCGGATACCAGCAATGACATTTCGTGTGCCCGTCGATCTGCTTGTAAGTCCGAAAATCTTTCCTTCCCCCACCCGCCCCCCCCCCCGGTTTGATGGGGTGCGAGTTTGAGGGGGGGGGTGGGGGGTTGTGGGGCGCGGATTATTGAATTCATCGCTGTAATGGAATTTTTGAGAAACAGAAGAGGATAGAAAGAATGAGAAAACGAGACAAAGAGAGTAGGAGTATATGAGAGGAATGGAAAGTCAGAGAAGGAGTTTGACCCGAGAAATAAGATTTACAATTTTAGAGGAATATAGAAAATGGTCTTTTACTTCTGTGATAACAATCGAACAATCTGATACAGTTATCCAGGTACCAGTTTACAGCTGCACATTAATGAAAGGTGTTTTAGAAAATAGCGTTATTTTTAAACGATGTTATATTTCAGAGTTATACAGTAATTTTGTGTTATACATTGACTTTCACACAAGGTCTAACTATATCGTAGAATAAGGACAAAAGCAAAAATGGTTAGACATTACATCACTACTAGAGTGATTTTGGTGATGCAAGAAAAACTTTGGTGCCTCTGAAACCTTCGACAACATTGCTGTCTTGAAGAACTTTGCTGTTTCTGAGAACGTTGCTGCTTCGGACAACTTTGCTGTCTTTGAGAACTTTCCTGTCTCTGAGTACGTTGCTGTCTCTGAGTACGTTGCTGTCTCCGAGCACTACTCTGTCTCTGAGCACTTTGGTGTCTCTGAGTACGTTGCTGTCTCTGAGCACTTCTCAGTCTCTGAGTACGTCTCAGTCTCTGAGTACTTTGGTGTCTCTGCTAATGGTGTATACGAGTTAAACAATCCCAATAGACTAAGAACCGACAAATGCTTTAATGTCGTGTTACAGCTGTCCTTTCATTAGGCTGGTAGCGTCTTACTTCGAAGTTTGGTTACGCTTTGCAAAAAATAAGATACACAGACCAATCTTTAGAACTGATGTTAACAGCATGGATCATGAATGATTTATATTTGGGTATGTATAGTATATTATTTGTTTATGAAACAAAGTGGGGGGGGGGGGGTCTCATTTTGGGGTTTTTACCGGGGGGAAAATTTTCCTTTTAACCCCCCCTTTTTAACCTCCTTTTTTTTTGGGTTGGCTGAATGGGGACAGGGGGAAAAAAAAAAGTATTTGTTTAGAAAACAAAGGGGGGGGGGGGGGTCTCATTGTCGGGCTTTGACCGGGGCGAAAATTTTCCTTCTAACCGCCCCTTTTTAACCTCGATGTATTTTGGGATGGCTGAATGGGTGAAGGAGGAAAAAAAAAAGTGAAATTTGTTTTAAAAATTACAAACACGTCTTGTGTGTTTGGGGAAATTAATTTCCTTAAATTTGTATTCATCAGCCAATAAAAAAACCCCATCGTCCGTTTCGTCCGAGTTCCTTTTAAAAGCTGAGTGTCTTCGAAGTCGCTCTCGAACAGTTATTTTTAACCACTCGTGAGAATGAATGACTTTCTTTTAAAAGAGAGGTGGCGCATCTCTTTGCCCGCCATGATGGTGATTGATACATCTGCTTGCTTTCCTATCCAACATTCAAGAACATTTCAATGGTTTTTGGGTTGTTGGTGTTGTTGTTTTTTTTTTGTTGTTGTTTTTTTTAATATCCGATGTTTTTAGCTGACACAGTTTTTTCTGTATAGTTGAATTTATATTTGTATAGAAATGAAATAGTATAATTTACTTTAGTAAGAAGAGGTTTGGTTTCATGTTGTTGTTTTTTTTTTAAATACTGGTTTTCAGTCCTTTGTCACGTATTATTCATTCAATGTGCCAAACCTTAACACAGATTAAATTTTCAAAGCCGTACAACGGTACGTAACAGAGAAAACTTTGGGGGGGGGGGGGGG
>CAXITT010000065.1:1014834-1035972 GCA_964033795.1 Lymnaea stagnalis
GAAAAAAAAGCACCAGAAAACTTAAATGACCCCAAAAACTTAAAAATACGTTTCCCTTATATATCCCCCCCCCCCCCCAAACGTTTAGGTATTTATTTAACTGTTAAGTTACATTTGAATTATGGACGACACAAAGACCATGTCATTAGCCCAGGTCAACAATGAGATCTGTAGAGATTTCTCTTCTTTGACCTGCTAGTGAAATGAACGCTCTAATCTGAACCAGGATCAGAGACAGGCTTCTTTTGTTCGACCTGATTGAAGAAGGCGTGTCTCGAGAAATCGGGGAAACGACTTGTTGGAAGCGCGCGCACTGTGGAATTGTCCGTATTACGTACCGTTTTATGATTTTGAATTTTATTTCATCTGTTTGAAGATTTGGTCTTGTTGAAGAATTAACAATTCGTAACAAAAGACTGAAAACTAGTTACGAAAAAAATTAATAATAATTATTATTTTAATTTTTTTTTTAAAGTATACTAAAACTAGTGATATTAACAATATTCAGTTTAATTGTTCTATTTAATTTCTATGAAAATACAAAGTCGAATTTAAAGAAAGAAAAACACCAACTCTATTAATAAATGATAACAAATGAAGGACTGCGTTCAGGCCGTGTGGGTGAAATAGTAGAACAAGGTATATGTTTGGAGGCTTGCATTAAAAGTCTTTTGATTCAAGCTTCCACATGCCTTGTTCTACTATATTTCATTCTATATTAACTGTATTCGCACGGCAGGCGAAAAGGTAACGTCCCCGAAAAATACAAATATTACTTTACACAGACACATATAGAGCTATCCTTTAGCTGTAACGTCTCGTAAATGTCTGGCTAAATTAGCATAAATCTCTCTCAAAAAAAAATAAACTTGATGTTGGGCTATGTACTTGGCTGATTGGTGTTAGACCCAAACCATTTGTCGTATTTCCTAGTTTCCATTGTGGTCCCTTCCTGTTTTGCCAGCTGCTCACCTCAGACATTTCATAACGCAGGTGACCATTTTTCTCTCGGTACTTTTATTTATAGCCCAGGTCTGACACTGTCATTAAGGGGAAACGTCTTCAAGAATGCAATCATTTAACTCAGAATTTTTTATATTTTAATTTTTTTTTTAAATCCATTCTTAGCACATCGTACGATTTATTTTAACCATCAATTATCCTCAGATGATTACCATTTGAAATATGTGCAGAATTTGGCGGTAAACCTGACACGAAAGAGGGATGGCGTGTCTGCGACCAATGCATTCAAATCGTGTGACTGATTTTTTTAAAAAGAGAAATCTGTCCAAGAGTTCAGATTATGTCACCGCGACCCCCGAATCAAGCAGCCTTGAGCATTCCCTTCTGTGAGTCCGTGTTTAAACACTACACGAACGTTTCGCATTTAAACTTCAGAATAGATTGAGACGGCAAACACTTCAATTTTTCTAGGGAAACACTTCTTCCTTCCAATTAAATTAAAACTGAACTTAAATCCCGTTTCACCAGAATTGTAAAAAAAAAAACTTTCTTGGGGGAGGGGGGAGGGAGGGGCTAAAATAGAAATTAATTAAATGACGTATTGCGTGATGCGTCGGCCCAAACCATTGAATTGTCTTGCACAATGTGCTTCAGAAGGTTCAGCCATATTCTTAATAGACCACAATATTTGTCAGAAGGCTTAGCCATATTCTTAATAGACCACAATATGTGTCAGAAGTTTTAGACAAATGTATAAAAGACCTCAAACTCCATACCTCTAGATTTTTGGCAGTAATTACTGACGATGTTTCATTTATATCATTTTTCTTCTATAATTAAGATTATGAGACATAGTTTCCTTAGCTTCTTAAGTTAATAATAATGAATAATATGTAAAGTGTATATATACAGTGGCAAACTCTTGACACCACGTGTTTGCCTTGAGACTTGCGGAAAGCGCACTTTCGCATTTGCTGGTCCAACAATTTGGAACGCCCTTCCACTCGATCTCAGAAACATCCAGACACTGGAGTCCTTTAAAACCGATTTAAAGACACATTTATTTCGCAAACACCTTCTGGGATGATTGTCTACCATATTTTCCATTTAATGCATATTAGCTGTGTTGCTCCGGGTTGAAATGGCTAGAAAGACTTTGACATTGTATGCTTGTAATTAGTTTTTGTAGTGTTGCGTTTGTTTTAAATGTGGTAAATTATAGATTTGTTTTTTTTTGGACTTTGTACCGCGCTTCGAGCCTTTGGGGATGAAGCGTGTTTTTGAAATGAACTTTATTATTATTATTATATATATAAACGTGTGAGTGTGTGTGAGTGTGTGTGTGTGTTTGTGTGTGTGTTTGTGTGTGTGTCGCACATATTGACCATATGGTTTAACAGTGGTCTATCTAGTGCAGTGCCATTCACTCCCTTGTATCCCCAATGGGCTAGAGAATCTCTGAGTGCATGCATGTACCATTAACCCATTAGGGGACGTTTCCTCCTCTGATTAAGAAGCACTGATTTCGAAAGTTTAGTCGAAGCGGGTTGCTCTCTCGGGCCCAGCGGATGACAATACAGACAGTGAAGCGAAACCAGTTCAGCTAGAACAGACACATCAGTGGAGAAGTTTCTTTACATGTCTATTGGGAGAGGGGGGGGGCTGTCTAGCGGTCTATGGGGATGCTAGACTCCACCCAGTTACGCTCAACACATTTTTGTTTTTAGTGGAGTCAGACACTGATGACAATCGATGTGGTAAAAATCCATTTGCTAAGCTTAGACCCATTTTGTCAGTTTATTTATGGAGCTCGAAGACGTGTTCGTAGGTTCACCAAAATTTCCGGCTGGGAAATGTTTGCGGAAAATGCGCGATTGTCGTCAAGTATTCTCACCTTGGGGATTCGGAGTTTAAAGGTGGCACAAGACACCTCTGCTTTAGAATGAATATAGAAAATGGATGTAGAAAATGGATGTGGAAAATGGAGTGTGGAATGTGGATGTTAAAAGTGGCTGTAGAAAGTGGCTGCAGAAAATGGATGGGGAAAATGGATGTAGAAAATGGATGTGGAAAGTGGCTTTACAAAGTGGCTGTAGAAAGTGGCTGTAGAAACTTAATGTGGAAAATCGATTTGGATAATCGATGTGGAAAATCGATGTGGAAAATGGACGTTGAAAATGGAGGTAGAAAATGTCTGCTAGAGTACATAAAAATTCGTAATGATGTATCGATTGAACATACAACAATACAAAATATTCGAATGCAAGATATCTCCTAACCTTCGTTTTTTTGTATACGGGTCATACAATGACATCAATCAGCGTAACATCTTCAGGAGAAAAAAAAAAGGTGGATGAGACAGTCGCAGATTGGAATAGTGCATGTTGAGTTAGGGTTTGAAGTAAATATTTCACAACAGCAACCCCCACCCCTCTCCCCCTTTTTTCCCGGTGACATTTGTTTCAATTATCTGTGTAATTTTTTTTTTTCATTGGGAAAAAAAAATGTTGTGGAGGGGGGTCGAAAAAAATCTTTGTGCACCCCAGGCGGGACGAAAATAGTCAACACCCCCACCCCCCATCCCCGGCTGTTGCAATGTCGTTATTTGCTTATTCATCCCAAAAAATTTGACTCGTTTCATGACCGCGCATGATTATTGACCATATCTGATCCGTTTCAGAACATCATGTAGCTCCTGTGGCCTGCGGGCTATTATTAGACATCAAAGGGGGGGGNGGGGGGGGGGGGGGCTAACTTTTAATCATAAAGATGAATTATTTATGAAGCGCCATGACAAGAAACTTTAAAAAAACGTTAAGTTGTACTGTGTCAGAGTTGAATAAAGCTGTATTAGAAATGTTCAATATTATAGCACCGCATGAGAGCAATCTGGAGTAAAAATTGTAAGAGAAATCGTATGAGAGATGATGTATTTTTAGTTTAAAATCCTCTATCAGAAAGTATTTATGGATTTTTAAGGAGACGGATGCAGAGTTGGGGACGTGACCCTAATCCAACGATCCCATTGTGAACAATGACCCGCCCGCCCTGATGCGTTTATCAACTTTGACCTATTCCCGTGGGCGTGGCCAGAACTGGGAGTTCAAAGCGGTATCAAGAATGACCAAACAATAATTGGTTTTACGTGTGTCATACTTTATCTCATTTAGGGTTCCTGGAATTATGGTAGCAGCTCATCCCCGCCCCCCCCCCTTTTTTCCAGGGATGATCAGATACAATTTGTTCACAGATTTTCTTTTGAGAATCGCTGGCACGGTTTAAGTGACTGGCGGCATCTCTCACTCAAGCGCCGAGCTGTAATGGAGGTCAAATGCCGTGTTCTTAAACTCGGCGGAGAGAGGAGTGCGGTGAGACTGCAATTTTCTCACATAGTTTATCAAGATGTCTGAGGTCAGCCACGTAAACTTTCACAGTCAACGGTGGTTTTTTTAAGTCCAGTGGTGCAGGAAGGTGACCGAGTGAGTGTGTGGTCAGCAACCAGACAATATTTTTTGTTCTTTTTTTTTTTTTTTAGGATTTTTACTCATTGTAACACGCTAGGGTTTACTCTGGCTTTAACTCACTGTTACACGCTAGGGTTTATTCTGGCTCTAACTCACTGTAACACGCTAGGGTTTATTCTGGCTCTAACTCACTGTAACACGCTAGGGTTTATTCTGGCTCTAACTCATTGTAACACGCTAGGGTTTACTCTGGCTTTAACTCACTGTTACACGCTAGGGTTTATTCTGGCTCTAACTCACTGTAACACGCTAGGGTTTATTCTGGCTCTAACTCACTGTAACACGCTAGGGTTTATTCTGGCTCTAACTCATTGTAACACGCTAGGGTTTACTCTGGCTTTAACTCACTGTTACACGCTAGGGTTTATTCTGGCTCTAACTCACTGTAACACGCTAGGGTTTATTCTGGCTCTAACTCACTGTAACACGCTAGGTTTTATTCTGGCTTTAACTCACTGTTACACGCTAGGGTTTATTCTGGCTCTAACTCACTGTTACACGCTAGGGTTTACTCTGGCTCTAACTCACTGTAACCTGGTCCTTAAACCCCACCAAACACAAATGGAATTTATTTTAAGGATCGGAATTTTAAAAAATCTTTTATCTGATAAAACTCATTTAAATTCTTTTGAATTTTTAATCTTTAATTCTGATGAAACTCATCTAAATTCTTTTTAAAGCCTTGATATTAACTTCGCTTTGTTCGTGTGTTAAGGGCAAAATCTTCGGACGGCTAATCAACACACTTCCTGCCATCCTATCGAACTGAAACTTGGCACATAAACTTTTTGTCGGTAACAACACATTCGATCAAAGGTTCAGCCTCAAACTCCCAAAAATTAGATTTTGTTCCTCCCCTTTTTCAAGGGAAGATGAATGAAAAAAAGATTTGTTCCAAAGGTGCGTAATTGTGCAGCTGCGTCTATTAGCTTTGTATTTATGGCGTAATTTGGTATGCAGTAAAAATAATTTGATGCAATTTGAAGGGGAAAGTTTAAGGAAATGTGAAACAAGTTTTCGGCAGGATTTTACCCATGTACATTACCGCTTTCTTAATCAATGAGATATGAATTACAATTACATCAATTGAAGACGAAAATGCATAAAAATTGTCTATACACATTTTTTTATGGATTGTTTAATTTATCATTTAATCCAAGATTATTATTATTTTTAATTATATTAGAGATTATTTACGCGTGTTGCTCAAACCCTTAAACTTACGAGCGTTTAAATTTAATAGCAAAACTTATTTAGTAAGATTGTCATTCGTTCACATTCGTAGCTTTACAACTTTCAGAGGTCATTTCACCTTATTCATAATTTAAAAAAAAAAAAACACAATAATTTATGTATTTATTTGTGTTTGTTTATTTAACATCGCGATGATTTTGAGTTTAGTTTTTTTTTAATCCGGATGTCTCTTGGTTTTGTAGCCAAATATATTTTTTCAGTTTTATTCGTATTACTTGCTGGGCAATGATTTAAGCCGGTAGGTCAGTTGTTTTGTCCTTTCTATTTTAAAAAAAATGTAATAAATAAATAAAAGTTTTGCCATATCGTGTTCTGAATGTTCCTCTTAATGTCACGAGGCGTTCCAAGGCGCCAAGCCAGAAAAACGACAGAGTATCTGTTTAGAATAACTAAGGTCTTATTGCATTTTTTTTAAATATATTTATTCTATTTGTTATTTTTGTACAAGAATTGAAATATAGTATGACCTAACTCAAAAATCTTAAAGTTACATTAAAGACGAAAGATAATCTAATAATTCTAAGGACAACATGAAATATATTATATATGGGGGCAACGAACACTTAAGCACAAAAAAATAATTAATTCATGTGTATTAAAAGAGCAGTTTGATACATTTTTAAAAAAGTAACTGTGCTACAGGGGTGAATGATTATTTTTTTTTTTAAATTGTAAGCCGGCCATGATCAAAAAGAGTTTGAGGAACACTGATCTAACAGACGTCTGATGGGCGCCTGTTGTACGTCCTGTTTTGTTTTGTTTTTTGTTTTTTTTAAAGTAAAATAAATACATTTGACAAGAAACGTCTATCTCAAAATCATTTGAAATAATACATTTTTATTTACGCAATGTAAGCTGACCATCTTTTCGTTTAAAAAAAACATTAAAAAAAAACAAAAACATGTGCTTCAATGAAAAAAACAAAATCTTGTTGTCAAGACTAATCAGCAAATGCCGTGTACTTTAAATACATAATCGTTCGTGTCTGTAGCGACATTATGATCGTCTGCTCGTTGTGAAAAAGAACAATTAGACCCAAAGAGCCCCAAACCGTTATATGTTAAGAATCCGCTTAAGACAAAGCCTCCTGTAAAGTCGGACATTTTTTTTTAGCCTTACTAAGCCTGGCAGAGTGGACATTGTCTTTATGGGATAATTACTCTCCAAGCAAAAGTTCATCTCTTATAAGTAGCTTACATTTTTTTGTTCTCTCCCGTAACTAACACCATGGAGGAATAAATAATAGGCTCTAGAGCATCAAGCAATGTCGGTATTAAGGAAAAGCAAAAAAAACTTAAAGAAAAAAAAAAGTTAGGAACTAATAATTAAACGCAGCAAGAGAAAAAGTTATTAGATGATTCACAAAATTGGACAATTCTGAGATTCTTCAAAACGATAAGACAAAAAATGAGAAGCTGTGATGAGAAGCTATGATGAGAAGCGATGATGAGAAGCGATGATGAGAAGCGATGATGAGAAGCTATGATGAGAAGCTATGATGAGAAGCGATGATGAGAAGCGATGATGAGAAGCGATGATGAGAAGCTATGATGAGAAGCGATGATGAGAAGCGATGATGAGAAGTGATGATGAGAAGCGATGATGAGAAGCGATGATGAGAAGCTATGATGAGAAGCTATGATGAGAAGCGATGATGAGAAGCGATGATGAGAAGCTATGATGAGAAGCGATGATGAGAAGCGATGATGAGAAGCTATAATGAGAAGCTATGATGAGAAGCGATGATGAGAAGCGATGATGAGAAGCGATGATGAGAAGCGATGATGAGAAGCTATGATGAGAAGCGATGATGAGAAGCGATGATGAGAAGCGATGATGAGAAGCGATGATGAGAATATATGATGAGAAGCGATGATGAGAATTTATGATGAGAATTTTGATGAGAAGCTATGATGAGAAGCTATGATGAGATTCTATCACTGCTTAACCTTACAAGGGATGCTCAACACCGGAGTCCAATATCTAGAAAATATCTCGCGCCACATAAAGGACACTTTGGTCTTGAGTTCCATCTCAGTTTTAGTCATCGTCCTATTGCGTCACACGATTGAAATATTATTTACACGCCAAACGTGAAAATGAGCCACTTCGTCTTTGGTGTCTTCCATACGATGTGTCACTTTATCTTTGATGTCTTCCATTACGTTGTGTCACTTTATCTTTGGTGTCTTCCGTACGATGGGAGACAACAAATTCATAGTGGCTCATTTTCTCGACGATACCTCCCCTAATATTTGGTGTCTTCCGCAAGATGTGCCACCACATCTTTGGTGTCTTCCACAAGATGTGTCACCTCATCTTTGGTGTCTTCCACAAGATGTGTCACCTCATCTTTGGTGTCTTCTACAAGATGTGTCCCCTCATCGTTGGTGCCTTCCACAAGATGTGTCACCTTACCTTTTTGTGTCTTCCATAAGATTTGTCACCTCATCTTTGGTGTCTTCCACAAGATATGTCACCTCATCTTTGGTGTCTTCCACAAGATGTGTCACCTCATCTTTGGTGTCTTCCACAAGATATGTCACTTTATCTTTGGTGTCTTCCACAAGATTTGTCGCCTCATCTTTGGTGTCTTCCACAAAATGTGTCACCTTATCTTTGGTGTCTTCCACAAGATGTGTCACCTTATCTTTGGTGTCTTCCACAAGATGTGTCTCTTTATCTTAGTAAGCTGCTTCTTCGATGCCATGTTCATTCATTTGCCGTAAGGTGGAAAGATGCATGCTATAGAATAGTGTTTCTCAACTCCTTTTTCAAAAAATCATATCCGACTTCAGCGTTTTATTTATTTACGTATTCAAATATTACTGGAAATTTAATATAGCTTTGACGTTGACTTTTTTGTTAACCACTCAGAATTCTCTAAGAGCCACCCAAACCTCTTATGTTATTTTTTTGTGTGGGCCCCAAGAAGCATCGTCCACGTTGAGAACAGTAGATTTTTTTTTTTTTAAACGTGAATATTTGCCTCAGTTAGAGAGCCCTTTAATTTGTGTGTGAACTTTTATCATCCACATCAGTGGCGCTACAGCCCATGTAGGACCCCGGGTTGCTCCAACTCATCCTTTGTTCTACCCATCTTCATCGGTTGGCACATACTTCAATTCACACATCATCATCATCATCAGTGGCACTTAAGCCCATGTAGAGCCCTGCACTGCTCGACCACATCCTTCCATTCCTAACGATCGATGGCTTTTCGCCTCCATGCGCGTACCCCAACTGGTGTAAGTCCTTCTCTACATCGTCGATCCATCTCAGCCTTAATCGAACGGTGAGCCATCTGCCCCTTGGTCTCTGCCTGTAGAACACATTTGCTGCCCTACAATCGGGTTGAACTTTCTTTCCTGTAAAATGTATCGTTTTTATTCCCTGCTATACATAACTAATAATGGATAGAACGAAAAAAGTGCATTTCTTAGTAAACAAAACAGAAAGAGAAATTATTATTCATTATTATTAAGTAGTTTACTAAAACAATAATAATACATTTTTTTTCATCAGTTCACTAACACAATAGTAATACATTTTTTTCAGCAGTTCACTATCACAAAAGTAATAAAAAATTCAGCATCTCACTATCACAAAATTTATACATTTTTTCATCAGCTCACTATCACAAGACTAATACATTTTTTATCAGTTCACTGACACAAAAGTAAAACATTTTTTTTTCAGCAGCTCACTATCGCAAGACTAATACATTTTTTATCAGTTCACTAACACAAAAGTAAAACATTTTTTTTTTCAGCAGCTCACTATCGCAAGACTAATACATTTTTTATCAGTTCACTAACACAAAAGTAAAACATTTTTTTTTTCAGCAGCTCACTATCACAAGACTAATACATTTTTTATCAGTTCACTAACACAAAAGTAAAACATTTTTTTTTTCAGCAGCTCACTATCACAAGACTAATACATTTTTTATCAGTTCACTAACACAAAAGTAAAACATTTTTTTTTTCAGCAGCTCACTATCACAAGACTAATACATTTTTTATCAGTTCACTAACACAAAAGTAAAACATTTTTTTTTTCAGCAGCTCACTATCACAAGACTAATACATTTTTTATCAGTTCACTAACACAAAAGTAAAACATTTTTTTTTTCAGCAGCTCACTATCACAAGACTAATACATTTTTTATCAGTTCACTAACACAAAAGTAAAACATTTTTTTTTTCAGCAGCTCACTATCACAAGACTAATACATTTTTTATCAGTTCACTAACACAAAAGTAAAACATTTTTTTTTTCAGCAGCTCACTATCACAAGACTAATACATTTTTTATCAGTTCACTAACACAAAAGTAAAACATTTTTTTTTTCAGCAGCTCACTATCACAAGACTAATACATTTTTTATCAGTTCACTAACACAAAAGTAAAACATTTTTTTTTTCAGCAGCTCACTATCACAAGACTAATACATTTTTTATCAGTTCACTAACACAAAAGTAAAACATTTTTTTTTTCAGCAGCTCACTATCACAAGACTAATACATTTTTTATCAGTTCACTAACACAAAAGTAAAACATTTTTTTTTCAGCAGCTCACTATCGCAAGACTAATACATTTTTTTTCACCTAAAGAGAAAAATAAAAGCCCATTTGTCCACAAAATGTATTCAACTAGACACTGAAAGCTGTTAACGTATTGTCGCTAAGGGCTATTTCGATACATCCACAATGACCTGGGTCTTAAAATCGATGACAATGTACCGTGGGGGGGGGGGGTCGGAGAGTAGGACACAGGTGACCAACACTCTAATAGTCCAGGGGTTGGGGTGGGGGGGGGGCGGTGCGTAAGTGCAATCAGCCCCAGGGATTGATATAGAAACGAAAATACTCACTCGTCTGGCTAAATAAACATTATCTAAATTGATTTAAAAAAATGATGCGTAAACGAAACAAAAAATGATACGTAACTGAACGTTTTATAAATGTCATTGATTCCCAAACCGTTTGGAACGCTAGACTTGGCGCAAACGGGAGCATAAGGGGCTGAAGACATCGATACGTTTCGGAATTAACCAAATGTGCAAATGGTGACGTCATTAGTCAGCTTTTCTTTCGGTCCATTGTTTAGATGTCACTAAACATTAAAAAAAAAAAATTAAAAATAGAGGAATGAAAGGTAGAGACATGGGGGTTTCCGCCTCAGTTGTGTCATTCGCCTCAGTTGTGTCATTCGCCTCATCTGACTATCGGAAATAACCCCCGATACCCCCCCAAAATACTCCTTCAGTTATTTATGTAATGAATAAATCTGAAGACAAACATTCTTGCTGTCTCTGTCTCACAGGGGGTTGACACCATCACAAAGGGTTGACACCATTTCAAGGGTTGACACCATTACAAGGGTTGATACCATCACAAGGGTTTTATACCATTACAAGGCGTTGACACCATCACAAGGGGTTGACATCAGCAAAAGGGTTGACACCATCACAAGGGGTTTGTACCATCATAAAGGGTTCACACCATCACAAGGGGTTGACACCATCGTAAGGGGTTGACACAAAACAAAAAATTGCAAATGAGAAATGACTTCACTGGAGTCGATTGCAAAAAAGAGCTCATAAGAATGCAGGAGTAGAGCACCACTAAAGCAGGGTGCCAAATGATAAGATGAGGATAACATGAGATGAGATGCTTTTATTAATACACATAAATAGAAATCTATTTTGATTGCATTGCACATATTGTTTTGGAAAGACCTTTAAGATGTTGCTGTTCCCCTAAATTGGTCAGCAGCAAAGCGTTTGTTGAATCACTGTGTGGTCAGAAAAGATGTAAGGTTCTTGAGTGAATCATCGTGTGGTCAGAATAGCTGTTACATTCTTGAGTGAATCATTGTGTGGTCAGAATAGCTGTTACATTCTTGAGTGAATCATTGTGTGGTCACAATAGCTGTTACATTCTTGAGTGAATCATTGTGTGGTCAGAATAGCTGTTACATTCTTGAGTGAATCATTGTGTGGTCAGAATAGTTGTTACATTCTTGAGTGAATCATTGTGTGGTCAGAATAGCTGTTACATTCTTGAGTGAATCATTGTGTGGTCAGAATAGCTGTTACATTCTTGAGTGAATCATTGTGTGGTCAGAATAGCTGTTACATTCTTGAGTGAATCATTGTGTGGTCAGAATAGCTGTTACATTCTTGAGTGAATCATTGTGTGGCCACAATAGCTGTTACATTCTTGAGTGAATCATTGTGTGGTCACAATAGCTGTTCGATTTCTGAGTGTATCGCCGTGTGGTCTGCATAGCTGTAATGTTCTCGAGTGCAAGTTTGCATTAGGAAAAGAGTATAAATATGTTCGAACCGATTTCCCGGCTTTTATGAATAATCTAAATCTCTGTAGCCGACTTGTCTTTGGTTTTTTGCTTCGATCTCTGCCATTGTACAAGATGCCGGATAAGATGGCGCATACGTGGGTTCAATATGGCGGATGTGAATTTGGGTCAAGCCCACGACTTCCGGTGCCATTTAACCGCTGAGACTCACGATAAAACACAAGATTATCCGTCCAAACGAACATATTTTACAGAAATCACGCCTTGAACTCCAAAGAAGAAAAAAAATCAGGCTACACACAGATCTCAGTTAAATACAAGAGTAGCTCACCACTAGAGCAGGGTGCCACCTGATCAGGTTACGAACAGGACATGGTGACACCGGAAACAGTTGTTTCCCCATCAGAGCTGGAAGACTCGGAGAAAATCTCAGCGAAACATCTGAAAGGTGGGCGGTAGGAGGAGGGGGTGGGATTTCAAAGTCCCATGAGTTTGCAGCTCTGGACGAGACCAATCTTTGCGGTGACACCTCTGTCTCGAAGCTGCTACGTATTTTTTTATTTTTAATACACAAAAGCGTTATCCTTTTCACAGGTTTTGTTTCCCAAAAGGACAAGAAAGCAATATATTACCTTTACTACCAAGCACTTTAACCTTTAAAAAGGGTTCTCAATAACATATCGTTTTACCACAATGTAAGTGACGTGTTTGTGGGGAATTTTTTTTTTTTTTTTTTTTTTTGGTTTTGTTCCTGTAATAATGAAACGTGCGAACATTTACTGCACATTCCTCTTTTCAGCTATCAATTTTCCCTAAGGTCATCAATCTTTATGCTGAACGAGTGTGAATTTCAAATATTCAGAACTGTCATGGGAAAAAAACACAAGTACAAGTTCTGATACCATAGGACACCATTAAAACATTCAACAGTAACTTTGTTTTTTCTTTTCCTTTTTTTATTTTATTTTTTTTTTGTTTTTATTTTTTGTTGTTTTTGTTGTTGTTTTTTTTTGTTAGCAATTTTTAATCTATTCCTTAATGAATATATTATAAATATGTTTCAATTTTTTTTAAAGAAAGACTGCGTGAAATGGATGGATGTATTGTGTATGTCTTTAAAAATATATTTTTTTTTTAAAAGCTTCTTCTTCTGTATGATATTTCATTCTTATCTAGGTTGATTTGGTTTAGATATGAATGTGACGTCAAATATTAAGATCCATCAGCGCTAGGTTGAAAATCCAGCCACCAAAATTACAAGCAAACAGAGATCCATCTCTGGAGACATGCTCTGAAATAGTTCCTCAATATTAAATACTGGCCTTAGGTTATTTTCGACCGGCTTTTGGAAATTCCTGTACATATCAAGTTCATATTTTTTACTTTTTTTTTTTTTTTTTTTTTTTTTTTTTTTTTTTGTTTTTTTTTTTTTTTTTTTTTTTTTTTTTTTTTTTTCTTTTTTGGTGGTAATTTGTATTCTGTATTTTGAGACAAGCTAATCCTTAGAAAGCCGTGCATGGACTCCTATAAATTACTGAGTTATTACATTTGTAAATGTATGAGATATTTTCTGTTCAAAGTAAAATAGTGTTACGGTAGTCTTTCATTAGAAAAAGATATGCACATAGACATATGTGTTGTTTTGGCTGGACAATAGGTAAAAGGAAGCAATGGGATATGTTTGGGGAATGAGATATCCTTGGGGCAAAAAATATCTTTGGGGAATGAGATATCTTTTGGGAAATGAGATATTTTTGGGGAGGAGATATGTTTGGGGGAATGCGATATATTTGCGGGATGATATATCTTTGGGGAGTGAAATATCTTTGGGAATGAGAATTATTTGGGGGAGTGGGGTATGTTTGGGGAATGTGATATGTTTGGGGGAATGAGATTCTTTGGGAGAGTGAATATCTTTTGGGGAATGAGATTTTTTTTTTGGGGGGGGGGGGGGGGGGGATGAGATATCTTTGAGGCATGAGATGTCTTTGGGGAATGAGATGTGTTTGGGGAATGAGATGTGTTGAGGGAAATAAGATGTTTTTGGGGAATGAGATGTGTTGAGGGAAATAAGATGTGTTTGGGGAAATAAGATGTGTTTGGGGAAATAAGATGTGTTGAGGGAAATAAGATGTGTTGAGGGAAATAAGATGTGTTGAGGGAAATAAGATGTGTTGAGGGAAATAAGATGTGTTGAGGGAAATAAGATGTGTTGAGGGAAATAAGATGTGTTGAGGGAAATAAGATGTGTTGAGGGAAATAAGATGTGTTGAGGGAAATAAGATGTGTTGAGGGAAATAAGATGTGTTGAGGGAAATAAGATGTGTTGAGGGAAATAAGATGTGTTGAGGGAAATAAGATGTGTTTGGGTGATTATGTTGAAAAAACAGATTGAAAGAGAACTATGAAACATAAAAGTAAGACATGATGAACGTACTAAAGATTTAAACGTTATGTAAACAAGCTGTAAAGGCCATGTCGTTTGAAAGATTAGGGGGGGGGGGAATTAGCCCCAGGCGCCAGTCTCAGTGGGGCGGCAAAATCGTACATAATATGTGTATACGTTTAAATATAATATATATATAATCGCCTATAATTATCTATCAGTTTTTGACGGATGGTTCACCATTTTCAGGCTTCACCCACCCCCCTTTCCCCCAGCTCAGCTTTTCCCCGCTACGGTCCTGTTCTAGGGTATAATCCGAGACGACAAAAAAGTTTTGCTGGAACCAATATTTTATTGAGACTGAAGTAAAACGGGACCATACTTATTAACATAAAGAAGTGAAGAAATACAGAAAGTTTTCTCCTTCTCGCCATCAAATTGCTTAAATTAATTGCTAACCGCCCTTCACTTCTCTGTTAATGAGATAAATTATAGCTCCAAACTCTTCGTCTTCTTATAGTCTCCCGCCAGACACAGGACCATCTAAACGACCCCCCCCCCCCACACACACGCACACACCACACACAAACCACTAACCCCCAAACCCACCCATCCCCCCACACACGCACACAGTGAGCCCTCCCAACTGAACAGAGCAAACATACCCCCAACCCCCCCCACCCCCCCACACACGCACACAGTGAGCCCTCCCAACTGAACAGAGCAAACATCACGGCAACCGGCACCTATCACAACGACAACCCCCACCCCCCCCCCACACCGTCATGGGAGCCGGCACCTATCACAACACTAATAGTAATTACCCTGAAGTGGGTCACGGGGGACTGCTCCCGGAGGCGGAAGTGGAGCCAGACCCCGGGCGGGCATTCGTCTGATGGCTCAACCGGTTCTGTTGAGTAGCGACCGATTCCACGGTTGGGGTTGTTAGAATTCGTCTGTTACACTGGTTCTCACTCTCTCAACCGGTTAGAAAACAAACATCTACCCCACGAAGGTAACCATGTATGACGTTGCATGAAAGGCATTGTGATTTGGGTGGTTAGTGGTTAAACTCAAAGTCTGAAAGCTGTGAAAATATTTTCACAGTTTCGTACCTTTAGTAATAGTAAATAGCGACCGGAAAAGACTCCCCCCCCCCCCAACTCAACAAAAAAAATAAAAAGATTGCGCCCCTAACACACACATACATCATTGCACGGTCTCGTTCACTGGAGTGTTATCTTGTTTCTTAACACCCTATCGCTGGCACCGTACCGGAGTACTGGAGTGTTATCTTGTTTCTTAACACCCTATCCCTGGCACCGTCCCGGAGTACTGGAGGGTTATCTTGTTTCTTCACACCCTATCGCTGGCACCGTTCCGGAGTACTGGAGTGTTATCTTATTTCTTAACACAACAGGTGACTTTAGCTTTCCCATGACGACTGCAGTTTGTTTTTACATAACGTTGTCATGTATCCGGATAATAAAATAAATATATGACAACTGAATTGTTGTCGTTATGTAGTGTTGCTAATGTGAGATGTTTTGCTCATCTGGGATACTGCTACACTGTAGTGTTGCTAATGTGAGATGTTTTGCTCATCTGGGATACTGCTACACTGTAGTGTTGCTAATGTGAGATGTTTTGCTCATCTGGGATACTGCTACACTGTAGTGTTGCTAATGTGAGATGTTTTGCTCATCTGGGATTCTGCTACACTGTAGTGCTGCTAATGTGAGATGTTTTGTTCATCTGGGATGCTGCTACACTGTAGTGCTGCTAATGTGAGATGTTTTGCTCATCTGGGATTCTGCTACACTGTAGTGTTGCTAATGTGAGATGTTTTGTTCATCTGGGATTCTGCTACACTGTAGTGTTGCTAATGTGAGATGTTTTGCTCATCTGGGATTCTGCTACACTGTAGTGTTGCTAATGTGAGATGTTTTGTTCATCTGGGATGCTGCTAAACTTCCAAACCAAGCAAAAATTTCCAGAAAATTAGACTTAGAGACCCTATCTGGACGTAATTAATGACCATTTTAGTTGACCATCTAAGTTGACTATCTTGGTTGACTATCTTACATGACCATCTTATTTGACCATCTTAGTTGGCTATCTTTAGTTGACCATCTTAGCCGAATATCTTAGTTGACAAGCTTGTTGTGTACAGTGTAAGAACCAAATCCTCCCCCGTCCCCCCCGGGGGTCAGTCGTGCATCCCCAAAACATCGGATTCTAATCCTAAATAGTGACTTAGCTGTTTCTGTTTCATCTGAAATTCGGCTCTCAGGACACCGCTAATGATGTATAGATATTATTAAAAACTATTGGTTGTTCCATGTCGCCCAAACCGCTCATAGCTCTCAAGAGACGCCTAATAATTTCGGGTAAACATAGAACCCCCCAAAAAATTAATAAAAAATTACATTGGAAAATGATAAAGTGGGTCACTTTAGGAGACGCCTGAGTCTTACAATTAGACGTTCAATGAATTGACCGAGTTTCTTTTTCTGTTCCCTTTTATATTAAATATTTCTCAAAATATGGTTCATTGGATAAACAACATTCCAATCAAAATTGGAGCTGTTCTGACAGACCCTGCTATTTGAATTCCTCCCCAACAATTTTTCCACCCACCCCCACGGTCTCACCCCCCCTCCCCCAATACTGTTCCCAATTGTTCGATATTAGGCAGCCTAGAATCGTGTGAGCCAAGAAGAGAGACCCAGCAGCTCGATAAAAGAAAAGAGCTAAAAAAAACTTTTAAATATTTAGTGTAAAAACAGAGCATGTTCAACTCTCTCCTGGTGAGATATATATTTCAAGTTGGAGAGAACAAAGCCTATTTTTTTACATCAACCATCTCACAGTCCTCATGCGGGAGGAGGGGGTGCAATCATTTATATAATATTTGCTTTAATTCTGGGGGCGGGGGGGGTGGTTTTGCGGTCATTTTTATAATATTGTTTTATTTCATCTCCTGTTTTGAATCACACAGGGAACACACATTAAATATGTAACGGCACCTAAGACGCGCTTGTGCCTACACAAGATTGGGGCGCAATGCAAGGTTTGAATAATACATGCATTAACTTGTCATACAATCCATGTGATCCAACCAGGAACAAAAGAAAAAAAACAAAACAAAAAAAACTATAACAAGAGTTTTTGTTTGTAGAGTGTGTTTTTTTTATTGTTTCTGAACAAGATATGATTTTTTTTTTAAGAGCAAGTGCAATCAGAGTGTCAAGGTTGATCCTACACTTCAAGACTTCAAAAGCCATAGATTCACATGAGTGGTTTTTCACCAAGACATTCACACAAAGATATAATCTACCTAGACATTGACACAAAGATACAATCTACCAAGACAATCAGACACAGATACAATCTACCAAGACATTCACATAAAGATACAATCTACAAAGACAGTCACACAAAGATACAATCTACCAAGACATTCACACAAAGATAAAATCTACCAAGACAGCCTCACAAAGATACAATCTACCAAGGCATTCACTCAAAGATATCCTTCCACGACATTCACACAAAGACACAATCTACCAAGACATTCACACAAAGATACAATCTACCAAGAAAGTCACACAAAGATACAATCTACCAAGGCATTCACTCAAAGACATCCAACCAAAACATTCACACAAAGACACAATCTACCAAGACATTCACACAAAGATATATTCTACCAAGACATTCACACAAAGATATCCTTTCAAGACAGCCACACAAAGATATCCTACCAAGACATTCACACAAAGATATCCTACCAAGACATTCACACAAAGACATCCAACCAAGACATTCACACAAAGATATAATCTACCAAGACATTCACACAAAGATATCCAACCAGACCTTCACAGAACGATATAATCTACCAAGAAGTATGCACTAAGATGAATAATCCAAGAATCATGCACAAATATATAACCACGCCAATATATCAACTCTTTGATATTAACACCACAAAATTTCAGCAAATAGGTATCAACATCAGTTTATCAACATTAGACATCAACAACAACGCAATAAACACACAGAAATCTACACGATGACCTCAACATCAGGATATATATAAATATATATATATATACAATGTATACACGTCAACGAAATCTCCTTCATTACTGTCAAGGCCACGGCCACCCGCGCTTCCCACCCCAACCTTGTAATCTTCCAGAATCCCAATGTCCCTATTTAGATCAGGCCCTCTTAATGCTGTAAAACTCTTCACACTCTAACGGCGGTATATATAACCCAATTCCCCAACCCCCTTTGCCTCGGCTACCCTTTCATTATACCAAAAAAGGATTGGGGGGGGGGGGGGGGGTTAATGCGCCCGAGACGATACGGGAATCAGTAATCGATACCTAATAAAGCAGCCCATCAAGAAAACAAAGTCGAGTTCATAACGTGATCAGCAAGGATGTAGCTCCACGATTACCATATTACTATGACAGCGATTTCAATTACTTCTTGTGGTTTGCTAATGGTGCGGTGCCGACTTTAAGACACCCACGTGGGTTTTCAAAGATTTTATAAAAAAAAAAAAAAAAAGATAGACATGAGGTGTATGACTGGTTGTGTAACAAAGGCTTTTGGGGGGAGGGGTGGGGGGCTGATAGCGTTACTTGTAACCAGCGATGGAAATTTGTATCACATGCTGAATAAGGCAAAAAAATAGTTACACATTTATTTTTTTTAAATATTTGGTTCTTTATCTCCCTGTAAAATTATATACAGGAGAGAGAAGAGAGAGAAAGAGGTGGTGAGAGAAGATAGAGAGAGCGAGAGAGAGAGATAGAGAGAGAGAGATGGAGAGAGCAGGAGAGAAGATAGAGATAGATGTCGTCTTCACTAACAAGCGAGCTCTTCTCTATTTTAGTTTAGACAAAGTTTTTTTTTTTTTATCAATATCGTGCGTGACCCAGTCACTACCTTTACCAATGTTAACTATTGAATGACCCACTTGCGTGTTCATTTGCTTTCAACTGTATCCTCTTTTTTGTTTCTTTTTTTTTTTAAATTTTTTGTTTATAATAAGATCATCAGAAATCACCAGAAGCAGCTGTAGACTTTAGAGTGAAATGTACGCATGCAACGGTTAGCGTCCCACTTCAGCAAACATGCGACACATTTCGAAATGGGTTCACGCATGGTGTTTATATTTTAATGGGGCATGACTAAAAGATATTAAATTATATATTTCAAAATATATTCCATTGGCAAAGTAATATTTTTTAAAGAAATGCGGCATTACATTATTAAATGCATCAGCCAGACAGTAGAAAAAATCGTTGCTGCTGTTGTTGTGGGTTGTTTTTTTTTCCTCCAGAGCCGGAACGAAGCTTACCACAAAATATTCTTTTAAATATCATGATTCAATTTTAATGCGTTTGTCTAATAGGATTTGGTCGTGAAACTTGTGATGGGTTTCTTCCCTTTAATCTCTAATTTTGCAGAATCATCACTTTTTTTTTTTTTTTAAATTAATTTTTTTTTTATTTTGAACATTTTTTTTGTTTTTTAATTCAATTAATCTTTTTTTCTTTTAGGAAAAAAAAAAAAAAATCTTTTTATTTTTTTTTTTTTTTTAATTAATTTTTTTTTTAGTTTGAAAATTTTTTTTGGTTTGTAATTTAATTTAGTTTTTGTTCATTTAGGAAAAAAAAAAAAACACTCTTTTGATTGTGTTTTGTATTTTAGCATTTGAATCTCTCTTCGCATGTCATGGCTATTACTTCCTGAAATAACATTTTAATGGAAATTTGGCATGAAATGAAGTAAAAATTCGTTCTTGAGTTAATGTATCTTTTTTTTTAAATTGTTGAATGCATGAATTACTTCTTGGAAACAATACTCTCGTTTCCTGGTTGTTGCTGTTGGTTAAGACAATGAACCTCGCTTTATAGCAGGATGCACGTTTACGTGAACAATAGCGACGAACCATACAAATAGCAAATTTTTGCATAAGGCATCGAAAAGTTATGAACAATTTATTACGGGAGTAAAAGACTTAAGAGGTTGTTTTTTTTTTCGTTTTTTCTTTTCGTTTTTTTTCATATGCACACAGAGAGTTTATTGCAAAAATAAAATTGTTTAACTAGTTTATCTTTTTTTTTATATATATTTGGAGGTAAAATAAATAACAATTATTTTTTTAAAAATTCACCAGCAATGAATAATCCTGAAAGGTCATGGGAAGGGAGATGACAAAGGGTACACCTGCCTCGGGAACCATCTGAAAAATCGCGATATAATGTTTTTTTTCGTTTGGTGAAAATATGAATAATAATATAAATAAAAACTTTATTTTTTTTTAAGGGGGAAGAGGGCGCTTACAATGAGTATTTTAAACCCAGGCGTGGTGTTTGCTTGCCACACGTTCCTGTTGAAAGTTGAGACTTTGAAGCAACATCAATTGACTTTAACGAGTAACCACCGGCTTAGACCATTTCATCGTTGATGCTAAATTTAATTATCCTCAAAGCCCATTCTATGGCCTATTAACTCTCCATCACCTTTCTGCAGCCTCTAAACTCTCCAAGACCTTTCTGTAGCCTCTAAACTCTCCAAGACCTTTATGACGTCTCTAAACTTTCAAACCATGTCTATAAATTCAAAAAAAAAAAAAAAAAAAAAAAAAACAAAAAAATTCA
>CAXITT010000065.1:1036935-1068626 GCA_964033795.1 Lymnaea stagnalis
CTCTAGGAATATTCCAATGTTACAAACTATCTTCACCTCAAAGCCAAGGCAAAAAAACTATTGATGAACGTCACCTCTCGCTCTAGGAATATTCCAATGTTACAAACTATCTTCACCTCAAAGCCAAGGCAAAAAAAACTATTGATGAGCGTCGCCTCTCGCTTTATTGAAGATTGTGGAGAGTTCCTTTTATTCAATAAATCAATCCATTTAAATGTCCAGGCTGCATATCGGCTTTCCAGCAAAGATGAATATAGTGAATTATAATATAGGATTTCTTTTGGGAATGCTGTCATTTTGTTTTCTGTTCAGGCAATGAGGAAACTAACACACACACACACAGTCTAGCTTCCGTAATGAACGAATTTGGAGGTTGGGGTGAGTGAAGTGGTGGGCTGGGGGGGGGGGGGGGGGGGGCGTCTGGGTTATATATGAAACTCTAGAATCTAGATTCATCAGTAAGAGTTGCCTATTTATTTGTGTTCCAGTTTGCAAGATTTCGTATTAAAATAATGACGTACAAAGAGATATTGTTCAGTCTACGCACACCGGATGTTTTCTGAGGTGATGACCGGATATTGTCGTCACCGTGTTTTTGGCAAGTTGGCGTAATTCGATCTTGCGTATTATTATTTTTTTTTTTTGTAACCAGCAGCGTGGCTCGAGGTGTCATCACTGAGAATGAAAGGTAAGAGAATAGCTTGAATGGGATAGACTTATTGATAAGTAATGGAAGGACTTAAAGGTGATAACAATTTTTAATGAGATAATTACTTAAAGGTTATAGAGTTACTTAAATGTGATAGAATTACTTCACTGTGATAGAATTATTTAAATCTGATCGAATTTCTTCAATGTGATAGAATTACTTAAATCTGATAGAATCACTCAAATGTGATAGAATTTCTCAAATGTGATAGAATTTCTCAAATGTGAT
The DNA here is from genome assembly GCA_964033795.1 of Lymnaea stagnalis. NCBI lineage: Eukaryota > Metazoa > Mollusca > Gastropoda > Lymnaeidae > Lymnaea > Lymnaea stagnalis. Next base: position 1,037,873 of record CAXITT010000065.1, read on the forward strand.
AGAATTTCTCAAATGTGATAGAATTACTTAAATGGGATAGAATATCTCAAATGTGATAGAATTACTTAAATGTGGTACAGTTACTTAAATGTAAGTTAATATAAGAAACTGATTTGTTTGAAAGAGACCAAACATGACAAACTGAGTTGTTTGAAAGAGACCAAACATGACAAACTGAGTTGTTTGAAAGAGACCAAACATGACAAACTGAGAACAAACTTTCTCTGGTTTGTACTGTTTCTGAGTTGTTTGAAAGAGACCAAACATGACAAACTGAGTTGTTTGAAAGAGACCAAACATGACAAACTGAGTTGTTTGAAAGAGACCAAACATGACAAAGTAACAATTGAAATTAGAATTAGAAACTGAGAAGTACGAGTAATAATGAAATGTGCCATTGATTCGGGAATTTAGTTCTCCGACCTCTCTCTATAAAACCTGTTTTTATGTATGTTTAGAATCGTAAAGTCAAAACCGCTTTGTTTTGTAAGCGTGATTGCTTACTTTCGGTTAAAATAGTATTACTCTATTACACAAACCGATTAGTTAATTTAAAAATGGCTAAAAAAATTGAATATCAAACATAAAAAAATATAATATAGCTTTTTTTGTCTGAACGTAGTTTTAATTTTTTACAGCTTCCACCACCCGCTTCCCTTTCTTTTTTATTGATACTGATGTGACCGTTTAAGTGTTCAGCGCCGTGTCTACCCCGCACCTCCCTTGATTGGGAAAAGGTTGTTCACGTTCGAATACGCTCTATTTGTTCTAAAGAACGCTTTCATTTGACGCAATGTCTTGAATGTCTTTTCTGGAATTCTCTACCGTATTCTTTATATATATTGTTATGTAGGACACTTTTCCCGTGCCTGAACTTTCTTTGACCTCGCATCAGACTCGTAGCAGACGGTAACGTCTGTTGTGGGCGTGGTTAAATCTCTTTGATGAATCTTGTTTACTACGGACTTCCAATTAAACTTGGGTAGTATGTCTACTAGTATCTTTTCGAAGGTTCTTGATTTTTTTCGAACAGTAAGGGCGTTTCTAGACGCGTCGGTAGACCCACATATATAAGGGATTGACAGGCACAGAGAGGGACGGAGATTGATACATATTTTTAACTTCACGAAACGTGTATTATTCTTTGTGTACTTATATGTGTTTATTCGCATTGATCATTCAACATTATTCATTGGCACATTGTACTAACTGTGTTAACTGTGTACCGGTACAAGATCTACCATACTGTAAGTTGATGATTTGTAATGATATTTCTTTTGTTTTGTAATTGTAGTATTACTAAATTAAATCTTATTATTTGTAATTGGTACTGTTTTGGGTGTCGTACTTTTGTTATTTTATTTTTCTATGGTATCGTCCTTTGTTAGGCACTGTTTGAACGAGCCATAAATTTAAAATAGGAGATTAATTTCTCACAAGAGAAGGCAGTGCGTAACAGTGTGTATATATATATATATAAGTATTAAATTGTTACGTTTATTTTTTCATTCAACCGTAAGTGTCAGCCTGGTCTACTTATGTGTTGGCTTAGTTTCGCCCGCAACACCCAAAGTCCTTCAATCAATCGTACCTACTTTGTTGTGATGGTATTCGGTCCTCGTTGATGACAGACGCCCGGAAGAAATTCCTGGCCCGTAGCAAGATGTCCATTTAAATAATGTAAGCCAAAAATCCTTTTTTGAACGTACCATCCGTCCTTATCCTGGAACAGAAACACGACTTCCCTTTTAAAGCCAGATAACGTATTCACTCCGCTTACGCTAGACACGACACCAGACTTCCATTGTTCGCGTGGACCCCCGTCGTCGAGAGTAATCTTTAAATCTGCTATGAACCACTTACCCATGTTTAACACAATCACACAGATGTACTATTGTTTTTAAGTACTACGCCAACCACAAATTGACAAACTATGCATGATAATAATATCCCGTCGAGCTCCTGTATTTCTCAAAGACTTGTAATGTACGCTATTTCGACGCATACAATAAAAAAAATAAAATAAAGTTTAAGCATATAGATATATTAAAATTCCCGCTCCATTTAACAAATTATTTTGTTTAAATTAGTTGATTTCTCTTAAATCTGACCTTCAAATATATCCCACAGATTTTTTTCAATCCTTAAATAAAGATCTAAACCAGCTGCTCTCAACATGGGGGATCGTGACCCCTTTGGGGGTCGAACGACCCTTACACAGGGGTCACCTAAGACCATCGGATAACACATACATGTATTTAGGAAGTAGCAAAAAAATATAATTTTAAGATGGGGGGGGGGGTCACCACAACATAAGAAACTGCATTGAAGTGTCGCGGCCTTAGGAAGGTTGAGAACCACTGATCTGAACAAAGGTTGAGTAAAGAAAAGATAAAAATGATTTTTTTTACCAACTAAATCAGCCAGCTGCCATCAATAGTAATGAAGAACTAGGAAGTGGCAAGGGCTGCTTGGAAAAACAAGAGCCCTGGATGACACGATGTTGCGCATGACAGAACTTGTTTCCATAACAACAAAATGGCGTCATCACGAACAATGGGCCAGCATTTCCGGTCCTCTTGTCTCCATTTTATGTCGATATTTTCAAAAAATAAAAAGAGGAAGATGGTTTGGTCACTCAGATTTACAATTAGTTTAGTCAGTTTTAACATTTAGAATGACACTGTGATCACATTTGTAAGTTAAACAGCTACATACAAGCATTTTATTTTTTTAGCAAAGACATGATAATATGTTAAGAAAATTTGATCAAAAATTGTAAAATTTGATATTACAAATTACTTAAGCGCGTGTTTGTAAACAACATTCACACGACTGCAAATTTTGGGTGTTTAATTCAACATTTCAATGCGTAGTTTTTTTCATGTTTACGCCAACCATCCACTGAACATTGTTTCCTAGCAACCATTGTTTATACTTGGCTACTGTTTTTTAATCGTAAATGCGAAATAATTATGATCTAATTAAATTAATCTTAATTATAATCTTGAGCCTCCATTGGAAGAAGGGAAACTCATCATTGGGGGAGATCACTAAAAAAAATTCGATTACTGCCTATCAAGAAATTGAAGACGAGACGAGTTTGTTTTGTTGTTTGTTTATTGGGAATTTCTTTGTTGTTGTTGGTTTTTTTTCCTCTCTTAGTCTCAGGTCCTGTTGGCTGTATTCGAATGCTTACTTAATAAAATTCGTATCCTAAATTAGAGTCCAGTGGGATACATAAAGAGCTCTCGTAAAGCCCAAATGGAACTAAAGTTTCGTGGCAGTAATGATGAATAAACCCTCTAGTGTCCGAGGCTTGTTTACATGACACAAATAAGAATAATCGATTAACGATATTTTTAAAAAACAAAATCTTCCAAATGACAACACGTCACGTCATAATTTCTCATGGTGCTTGTATATTTGTAGATCTAATTAGTATAAATTCAATAGTCGCCTTCCTGAAGCACTCCTTAACTCCACTGAGCCAGCATTGTTCCCTTAGGATCTGACGAGTGTGGATCAAATGAATCTAAGGAAAGAGAACAACATTTAAGGATTGAATACCCTGACAGCTTTTAAAACAGTATCACGTCAAATAACGAACTTTGGGGGAAGCGGTAACATATTTTAAAGATTTTGATTCATCCATGAAAACAAATTTTTGAATACCCTGCTGTTGCCATGGCGACGTTACTTAGAAATGATATAAAGGAAGGGACAACAGACGTTTAAAATCCTCCAGAGTAAAAAGGGGAGAGCAATTATCAAAAGCTTTTTTTTTTATTTTGGAAAGCACAGAAGCTAGAGAAGGGGACACTCTTGAGGGTCATTACCCATAATTAATTTACAGGAAATTGAGAAGAAGAAGAAAATCACCGTTCTTCAATTTCTTCGAAAATTTTAATTTTATTATTATTTTTTTGTTGTTGTCAGTGTCACCCAATTTCAAAACAAGATATTTTTAACAATTATTGTTTAATTAGCCTGAAAATTGATGTGGCTATTTTTAAACACATTGTGGAAATAAAAATAAATATAATGAACCGAGGATAAACAACTTTAATCTAATTTTCTAGATTATTCATTGAGACAGTTTGTTGCATTGCATTTTGGGACAAATCAATTTTTTAACCAAAAAAAAAAAAATTGAACCAAAAAAAAAATTATTATTTTTTCTTTTTTTTTTTTAAACAACAAAATTACTTCCTGCCATCCCTGCATTTCAACAATGAACACTCGTGCCAAAGTGAAGGTTAAAATTTTATTCGTTGTTGATTTCTGTGTGTTGAAAAAATTACTTTTTTTAGTAACATGGCGACAATATTGATGACTAAATCTGCAGAGAATTTATCACCTGTATTTATTGATCTCCCCACCCCCCAACCAAGACTCCATCTATGTGTTAAAAATTAAATATCGTTTACTTTTATGGTCCAAGGTTAATCGTCTACATTAAGAATTTAGTAGTAGCACTAGCAAATATACCCGGCGTACCTCGTGTTTTTATTCGGAAAAGAACTTCTAAAGCTCTATTTGCGTAAATATAAATTAAAGGATCTGTCAAAAAAAAACTTCACTAAAATACCAAGTAAAAAAAATAATTAATTCTACTATAAAAAGTCAGATTATAAAAATGCTTGTAGACAATGAATTGGGGGGAGGGGGGGCAATCCCGTTTCAGATCACTGGATATTTATGAATTAAAATGAAATAGGATACCCATTCCAAATGGGGTTATTTTAGTTATCCCTAAGATAGGGACATTATAAAAATCATTCTGATTAATTTTCAAGTTCATTTTCTTTTCCAATCTATCCATTACACTCAAAAGGTATTTGCAAAGATTTTTGTATGAAATGTTTCACTACTGGAGCCCTGTGCGTCTAAGAAACTCAATCCTTAAATGCTTTTTATAGCAGAGAGTAGTTTAGTTCGGAGAACGAGAAAAATTTATTGAAATATTGCCCCATTTCATTCGTTTGAAAACGGAAAAAGATTGCGCGATTTAATCAAAATGAAATTTAGGAAAACTTTGCAAATGAAAACACGAATTTTTATAATAGTTTAAGATACATCGATATTTTAAAAGGCGCTTTGAAAGGTATTTTTTTTTTACTGATCCCTTTCAAGATTCAACAATTTACATAGACGAATGCATCTTAAAATAATTCTTTTTTTTGTATGGCTGTGATAAGTATAATAATATGTGGAGCCTTGTACGCTCATTTAGAACCTTATCGGAGCTTCAAAAATATATTTAGATCTAATTCAATAACTTTTGATGAAAGTCACAGAGACTGATATAGAAACAAAAGAAAGAGATGTCTATACAAAAAAAAAAAAGTTCTCAAATTAATAAGGTAGAAACATCTAGAATTTTTTTACAGAAATAAAAACAACTTGTATAAATGACACATTTAATGTAATGGTTAGCTCAATGCTAAAACTCTCAAAACGAATACAACGTTCTCCATTAAATTCAAAATAAGGGCCCCGTCGGTGACCCGCTCTAAAGGGGACGGGTCAATTGTCATCAAGACATGGGCCACTTAAAAAATCCATCATAAAAAAAAAATATTTTTTTAAAAAAAATGCCCCATTGAGATCTGCCGCAAACTGTAAGCGTGCATCAAGAATGAATTTAGAGTCCATAATCCCCAAAGTAGTGAATACATGTATTATTTCAGAACCTGCCGATTTTAACATGTATATTTCAAGTTCATTCATACCAAGTCTCGTATGGAACAATCCATATGCCATTTTATTTAATAAACGAAATGCGGGCCCCTCACGACGTATTAAAACAACCAAAAAACAAAAAAAAACAAAAACAAATTCAAACCCTGCCAACATTTTCTTATGGATAATTAGATCCATTAATCCATGTAGAAACGTATGTGGTGTGGACAAATATATCCCCCCCCCCCAGGTGTGAAGAAGATACATACAATTATTATAACAGAAAGATACGTGGATGAACATTTGAAATCTTACTGAGCAATTCATTATTGTTTTTATTTAATTTAAGACATACAACTAATTGAAAATCAACTTTTACATATTGATGGATAACATTATTGCGTTTTAAGGTTTTTCTTTGTTCTTTTTTTTTATTTTTTATTTTCGTTTTAACCGTTTTTTAACTGTAAAACTCCCGTATCAATAGATCTGGTTACAGTTTTTAAAAAAAAATCTAGACAGAAACTTATTGTTCATGGCATTTTAAAAAAAAAAAACTTTTAATGAATGTACATTATAAAAATTGTTGCCTGTAACAAATTGTGCCTTTGAGACATTTGCTGTACTCAGGATTTTTTCCCAAAACTTCCCCCGCCCGTTCTGTGACACAGTTTTACTAAATGCTGATTTGGGGGCCAAATCACAAACCTGGGATTCCCTCTCTTCCACAAACACATCTATTGTATGAGGTTGTTAATTTTAAAAAAAATTAATAAAAGAGCCCTTGTGACTGTAAGACCCTAAGTTATGCCCAGGCACCCTTGTTGCACGTCCCTGACTCAAGTGATAATTGCGGCCTAGCAACTTTTTTTACACGCAATGAAGTGTACTTTCTTAAAATGATACAACACGTAGTAAAGTAAAGTTCAAGAATAGGATTGCATTGAAAAGCAAGTATTTTGTTGAAAAACTCATTTCAAATGTTTATGTTTTTTTTTAAGCATGGATAATAAAGCTTGATATAAATGCGCGCACCAAATAAATACACACCGAAAACTATCCTTTTAATAGATGGTTGAATAAAGTCTTATTTATAACTTGTTATTACTCGAAAAACATTGTTTGATAGCAATGCGTGAACTTCCAATCTACTAAAGGGACTTGACAAAACATGAACTCAAGGAGCTCACACTTGAGAATCCCAATTTCTGCTTACCCCCCCCCACACACACACACAACCCCCCCCCCAAAAAAAAAAAAAAAAAGTCCCTTAAAACCCATCTGTTTAGGTCCGCCTATGACCTGTGATGCACCCTCCTTGTCCTGCCTCATTTACTGTCTCGGGTTGATCCTGTATTTAAGTATATTCCAAAACGTGCCAGTGTAGTTGTTTTTATAGCCATTTTAATGTTTTAGCTACTGTTTTTATAGTCATTTTTCACATTGTAGTTACTATTCTAGTGTCTCTGTTTTTTCATTTTTATTTGCTTTAGCAGTTTAAATAGTTTACACATTTTTTAATAATTGTAAAGCGCTTAGAGCTGTAAGGTATGCGCTATACAAAAATGCCTATTTGACGCCAATGAACTATGTTAAATATTTTGATGTCCCAACCTACTTTTAAACCGAATATTAATTACATCATATTTAAATTGAGGCGATTTCATTGCCATAAAAAAATGTTAAGCATCAAACGCAGTTTCTTTATTCAAAAAAATTATATACCATTTAGCGTAGTTTTCGGGTCTTATATTTTGCGCGCTATTGCGCTCAATATTGAACCATACTTTCTTTCAAACATTTAGAATTTTAATATACTCTCATCTAGAGACCGACCGAATTTCGGCTTCGGTTTCGGCGCCGAAAGGGGCCATTTTATCACTTTCGGCCAAGTTTTGGTTTCGGCCGAAACTGAAAGTTAACTTTCGGCTAAATTTCGGTTTCGGCTGAAAGAGAAAAGTTAACTTTTTTTTTCGGTTTCGGCCGATATTGACCTAGACTTACGGCCATCCGGCCGAAAGTGACTGAGGTTTTCGGTCATCTAATTCTCAGCAAAAGCGATATTTAACAACAAACTAAGCGACATTTACGAACAAACTAAACGATCTTCAACAACAAAATAAGCGATCTTTAAGAAAAAACTAAACGATTTTTAATAAAAAGCTAAAAGATCTATACAAACAAACTAAATGATCTTAAGAACAAACTGAATGATCTTTAAGAACAACTAAGTGATATTTAAGAACAAAATCAATGATCTTTAAGAACAAACTTAGCTATCTTTATGAACAAACTTAGAGATCTTTTTTGAACAAACTAAATGATCTTTAATAACAAACAAAAAGATCTTTAAACAAAAACAAGTGATCTTTAAGAACAAACTAAGCGATCTTAAAAAATAAAATAAACGATATTTAACAACAAAATAAGCGATCTTTATGAACAAACTAACCGATCTTTAAGAACAAATAAAGCGATCTTTAACAACAAGATGTTATATTAGATGTTTATTTATTAATATTCACCATTATCTTATTTTTTTATAAAAAGAATGTAAATGTTTATACTTTCTCCTATTATTTTCGATGTTTGCAGAATTTATGCGGGAACGAATTTCAAAATATCTAAATATTTCATTTTTGGTTTCGGCTTCGGTTTCGGCTTCGGTTTCGGCCAAAAGTCATGTGTAACTTTCGGTATTTTTTCGGTTTCGGCCGATAGTCATTTTTAATTTTTCGGTATTTTTTCGGTTTCGGCGGAAAGTCATTTTAAACTTTCGGCCTATTTTCGGCTTCGGCCGAAATCAGAAAATCACTTTCGGTTGGTCTCTACTCTCAACACCAAATTCGCTGATTAGGAAGCGGGTCCATTAGGAGGCAGTCCACGAGTCACACCAGAAGCGTAAAATATAAATAAGAGATAGCCCGCCAAACATTGGCGACAGCAATGCGTAAACTTCCCATCAGCTTAAGTTACTAGACAAAATATCAACTCAAGTAACGCACATTTAAGAATCCCATTTTTTCTACACCCCTTTCCCCATGGTTACGTCACTGCACACTTTTTATTTCACGCCCATGAACTATATTAAATATTTTCTTGTCTCAACCACTTATAAAGTGACCATTTGTTTTTTGTTACACCCTACTTAAATTGAGACGATTTCGTTTTCCGAAAAGAAAATATTACGCACCAAACGCAGTAGCGTTATAAATGAAAAAATATATATCATTTAGCGTAGTTGTCGGGGATTATATTTTGTAACTATTTGGTCAGCTGGTATTTCAATCACACATTCATTTGTTATATATATATTTTTTTTTAAACATTAAATGGCCCATTAACTAAAAAAAAAGAACTCTCTTAAAATATTCTTAGAAATTAAGTGTCCCACTGCTTATTGTTACGATATGGCGTGAGCCATTAGCAGCCTCGCCAGAAGCAATAACAATTGCTCATGTGCAGCCTCATTCATATTTCTATCGCACTTGTTTTCGCCTCCCTACCCCCCCCCCCCCAACCCACGAGCCTCCCTGCGGAACACTTGTTTTCGCCTCCCTACCCCCCCCCCCAACCCACGAGCCTCTCTGCGGAGATGACATGATGATCACATCATGAATACATTAACCTATCCCAGCGCCATCTGCTGGACGGGAATCTTCATCTGATCACCAGACGTACGATATGCAAATCGATGCGCACCACTTGGGATAATATCTCCCGCGATGAACGGCAGCGGTGCCGTTCATCTTTTGTCCACAACGAGAGTGTGTCTCCCATCATCCTCACGGTCGTTATCATGAGGACAAATTATGTTGTCAGAGGTCGGCCTATAGTGTTAAATCTTTATTATGATGATGCATCAGTTTCGTTCTCGTTTTGAATTACTCTAGAACCGAAGTTGACTTCTCGATGTTTTTTTAAAACTTTTACTACTTTTGTTGTTGTTGTTTTTTTAATTTTTTTGTTGTTGTTTAGTTACTGTTATTTTTTTAGGTTTCTAAAATACAATCGCACCATGGCGATTTGATAAGGCTGTCTGTCTATGAATGAATGGTCGGGAACTTTGGGAGAAAGCTATTCTTATACTAGGGAGAGGGGTAAATAATCTCATTAATAACCACTTAAATAAGAAGACAGCCCTATTTTTTTTTTTTTTTAGGTTTGCTTAATATTCGGCCGTCTACGCAAGTCGGCACCTAATGAACGCGTGCCACACTTAGCGCGCTCAACGATTTTTAATGGCGTGAGAAAGACTAAATATAGTTTTTATAGGTTGTTAGCACCATGATTGAAGTAGAAATTCTATTTTGGTATAACATGATTAAAAGGTTGTAGAGCCCCTTGTATACGCTTAAGTAGCTATAATTTACAGGTTGCGATAGAGCTGCCCGGAGATAGTTTCAGATCTTCAAACTAACATTTTAAAAGTGTAAGCAATGTAGAGTGGTAAATGACTCAGGTACTTGCCAATCTATATTACTGGTATATCTAAGGTGAAATATCTGATTACTAACTAACTAGCATGGGCGCCACCTTCGGTGGTATTTCCTCTCACGGGCGTCAGGTTGGAAACATTAGAACCTTATAGAACAGTCTGGGGAATCGACATCCAGAGACATTATCCATTTCGTAAGAGCATACAGATGTCTGAATGGGCGTTCAGTAGCAGCGCCGTAAACCCCCCACCCCCAAGCGCAAGACCGCACCGTCATGCGTCCATCTTCTGACTTATGGTGTGTAAATTGAGTCTTGGTGAATTCCCGACAGAGCAACGCTCGCCGTAGCGTTAAACCTTTTCACATCCCGCACACTTTCTTTGGACCACCCGGAGCTCCGAATCAGGGTATTTCCCGTGACCTGAAATACGTTTCTTCCCCCTTACACAATCTCAAGAGCACATTTTTTGGGGGAAAAAAAGTCCACACCATCCTTCGGAATTGCCGAAATCTCACCACTTACGAAAAAAAACAACATCGCAATATTACGATAAAGATCGATAAGTGTAGACGAAGGTAAATTCTACACCACTTAGCGTTTCGTATTTCACCTTGATGATGATATAATCCTGTTCAACTGCAAAGCATCTTAGCTATTTTTTTTTGTTTTTTTTTTTTTTTTTTTTTTTTTTTTTTTTTTTTTTTTTTTTTTTTTTTTGTTTTTTTGTTGTTTTTTTTTTGAATTCATTACATTTCTCAACACCATATGCATTTTTAATGAGGTCCTATTTTAGAAAGGCTTGTTCGTGTTTACAATACAGATTTTGATTATTTTCAATGTTAACATCTGGGTTTTAAAGTTGAAAGTGCTATTAAAATTATATAAGCGGACCTCAAGAATGACACTTTCAATGACACTTCTCTCAATGAGACTTTCAATGATACTTTCATTGACACTTACAATGACACTTTCAATGACAATGACAATTTCAATGACACTTTCAATGACACTTTCATTTCGAGGAGCTGAGAGCACAGCATTGCAATATTGTCGGACTTCAGAGCTGTGTGAAAATGTGTCTCTAAATAAAACCGTGACGTCTGTCAATGTTTTGGCACGTCCAACAAAGACGGTTGTTGCTGTCACAGCGCGAGACTTGACGTCAATCTCCGGCGACGGACGTCATTTCTCGCATTCTGCAAGGAAACTATTTTTTTTTTTTAAGTTACACATTTTTAAACTCAGCGTTAAAGGTGTGCTCGTTGTGTGCTGTAGGCTGTTGCTGTTGTTTTATGTGTGGCTGTTGTTTTATGTGTGGCTGTTGTTTGCATCATTCTGTCTTCCAAAGATGATCAAGTCAGCTTCTTCATTTGTTATCCTTGATAAAATAGAACTTTGGAACGTAGCCATGAACGTAGCCATGAACGTAGCCATGAACGTAGCCATGAACGTAGCCATGAACGTAGCCATGTAGGTAGCCGTGTACGTAGCCGTGTACGTAGCCATGTACCAGTCATCTTGTATCAAGGTGAAAACTTCACAAAAATTATTATAATATCTATTTATCTGAAATTAAAAAAGAAAATCACAACCCCCTACCCCCCCCCCCAAAAAAAAAATAAAATAATAATAATATAATAATATAAGCCATCTCTTAATATGGAAGAAAAAATCAGTCCGACAAAAAAAAACAAAAAACAAACAAACATGAGATCTGAAGTTGACTTCGTCCATTAAATCTCAAAACCATGGGTGTGGTTGGCGGTAGTGCTCCAGACTTTGATTGTAAAGACCAAGGATCTCCATTAAATCTCAAAACCATGGGTGTGGTTGGCGGTAGTGCTCCAGACTTTGATTGTAAAGACCAAGGATCTCCATTAAATCTCAAAACCATGGGTGTGGTTGGGGGTAGTGCTCCAGACTTTGATTGTAAAGACCAAGGATCTACGCTATCTCATAAACCACTATCAGCCAGTGGCGGGATAGCCTAAGATGGCTTGAGTCGGTGATTCCCAAACGATAACTGCGGACACATTAAAGTTCACTTTAGTCAAGAGATCCCTGCTGGCATCCGCCAGCAGCTGGCATCCGCCAGCAGCTGGCATCCGCCAGCAAGTTATCAGATCCAGACAAAGCATGCCTACAGTACAGGACATCCGGGGATAACAAAAAAAATATGAAATTTAAAACAAAGTAACCCAGGATGCACACTGATGTCTGAGAGCACAGTTGTTTAGCAAAGATGTCCTGTAGTTACCCGGAGTGATTACAATTGCATAAGATTGGAGAGTCTTTTAAAATGGAAGCGTTGGAGGGCCACCCATTCTATGAAACTTCTGTGATGTGACTTCCGTAATTTTTTACGATAGAGCCGTGATGCCGGTCTTTATTTTCATTTAGATCTCTTGCATTTTCCCTTAATTTTGTAACAATAGATTTTAAAAGAGATATTCTTAGAAAAGCCCTTGAAATTACAGAGTCAATGATGGCTTCATTGTTTTCGTTTGTTACTCATAAACCCCTTTTAAGAGTTTCCAAAAAAAATCCATCAACATATTATATGATTTAATTCTTTGTATTCTGTTCTGGTTGATCATGGTTTACATTGCACGCCCTTTTTTCAGCGCCCCCTCCCCCCTCCCACCCCCCCCGCGAATTCTAAAGAACCCCTGGTTTAGAAGGATAGTTTAAAAAGAAATCCGATACTGAAAAAAAATGAAATGATGAGGAGATTGAACGGCTGAAATCACATCTGCAAATGTTGACAAAATCTTCAGCTCCTGCCTGGGTTAAAGGTCGAGGTCATGGACAGGATACGATTGATGTCAGGGGGGTTGCAAGGGTCAAGATATCAAACTCAATGACTCGAGGGGCGAATTTTCATTTTAGCAGACTCATAACATTGACAGACTGTTTCTTTAAGGGTCAGGATATTGGATTCAGATTCTAGTACAATTTACTACGGATGAAAGTGGTGTGAGGAGAGAGTATATCCTAGCGTCAGAGAGTGTAACATTTCCCTTTTCTAAAATTTACGGGTAAATTCAGTCCAACGTCCGTCGGTGTTAATGTAACTCGCAGCAATTTCCAGGGTTGTCGTGTGAACACGATGNATTCTGGTCTGGTTGATCATGGTTTACATTGCACGCCCTTTTTTCAGCGCCCCCTCCCCCCCCCCCCCCCCCGCGAATTCTAAAGAACCCCTGGTTTAGAAGGATAGTTTAAAAAGAAATCCGATACTGAAAAAAAATGAAATGATGAGGAGATTGAACGGCTGAAATCACATCTGCAAATGTTGACAAAATCTTCAGCTCCTGCCTGGGTTAAAGGTCGAGGTCATGGACAGGATACGATTGATGTCAGGGGGGTTGCAAGGGTCAAGATATCAAACTCAATGACTCGAGGGGCGAATTTTCATTTTAGCAGACTCATAACATTGACAGACTGTTTCTTTAAGGGTCAGGATATTGGATTCAGATTCTAGTACAATTTACTACGGATGAAAGTGGTGTGAGGAGAGAGTATATCCTAGCGTCAGAGAGTGTAACATTTCCCTTTTCTAAAATTTACGGGTAAATTCAGTCCAACGTCCGTCGGTGTTAATGTAACTCGCAGCAATTTCCAGGGTTGTCGTGTGAACACGATGTCCGTTATCTAGCTGAAATGACACGAGATTTGATTTTCTGGGCTAAAACGATTGCTTCTTTTTACAAATTTCATCTAGTTGATGGACTTTCGACGCAAGAATGCCACGTGATATTAGTGCATGGGAGGTCATGGGGGGGGGCGCTTCATTTAGCAGTAGCTATAACCGTTTATGATGTCAAGGAAATGATGATCTGAATCAGATGAAATGGTTTCGAGGTCTGACATCGGCATCGAGTATTTAGCAACGTAAAATCTATCGGTGTGTCGCTTCTGGTGCATTACGAAGTACAAAACACGGAGATGGAATCCCGTAGGCGGTATGACGTTGACGCAATGAAATTTCCGAGAACTCCTGCGACGTAGAACGCACAGAGAGCGCAGTGAAACGCACACAGACACATACTGCTGGTCATCCACTCGATTCTGGTCTACTTCCAGTCATCTTGACTCAGTCTTGCCGCTGGATCAAAGAAGCAAGGACGAGAGAGTGAGGCTGGCGAATTGACCAAACCCACCATTACTTTAAACAAAATACATTTAGAGACGAGGCTAATACAAGTCCCCCACAAAATATTACGTCGACCATCTTGGCGTGCGAAGGTTGAACAACAACAAGAAACAACATTCTGAACGGCATGTTAAAAAAAAAAACCACACAAAAGAAAAAACAACCACCATTTTTTCCCTAAAGAATTAAAGTTTATTTTCAAAGAGTCACCTCAATGACTCAATGGAAAAGGACAAAGTCAATAACGGATGAATCTACGCGGCATTAGATAAGATTATAACTAGTTTGTACAAGTAATTGAAATGCACCGGAGGGAGGGCGAAAATGACCCCCTTTCATTAAGCAAACGAACCCCTGTAGACTTCCTGACATTATCGTGACCTACCTATCGTAAATGAATTTTAACCACACAAAAAATGATCGTTTACCTGGAAAGAGGTTGAGAGCTTTGTCAGCGATGGTCATCCAGTGTGAGTGACAGCATAGCTGCTATCTGGTCATGGACCGGCGACTGAAAAGCTTTAAGTAACCCACGACGAAAATTTTGTTTAAAAAAAAGTGACTTATTGGCTGTTTACCTCTATTATTGTAGCTTAGGTTGTGGACATCCCTATGGGCGAATCTCTAAGGATGTAGATGGACGTTTTTAACCTGTCGGCAGATCTTGATTTGGTGGGGGGGGGGGGTTGTGTTTGATCTTAAAATATCACTGTCGTCCATCGGAAAACACATGTTTATGAAGCAGAAACTAAAATTATAAGTTTAGAGTAGGGGGGGGGGGGGGGTGTTGTCACAACAACATTAGTAACTGTATTATTAAGGGGGTCGCGGCTTTAGGAAGGTTAATAACCACTGTTATTAGAGTGTTGGGACTTGGGAGTACTGGCCAATCAGAGTGTTTGGCTGGATGATGATTATAAGAGAAGGCAGCGATAAAAAGGCGGAGTGAAGGGTAACCGCTAATCGTGTAGCAGCATTTTGTCTGGTGGCATTATTAAGTAAAAGTGATCGCAGAGTTTGTTTTTTTTTGGAAGCAAAACGCGAATTGAAATTTGTGTTGATGGGATTCCAAATATCTCCACCTTTCTGTGAAACATAATTAGGATTGTGAATTTCGATATTAAATTGGGTCGCTGTTTGGACCGCATCGCCCCTGGTGTGTTCTTTACTACGAGTATTCTTTACTACTAGTGTCCTTTACTACTAGTGCCCTTTACTACTAGTGCTCTTTACTACTAGTGTTCTTTACTACTAGTGTTCTTTACTACTAGTGTTCTTTACTACTAGTGTTTTTTACTACTAGTGTTCTTTACTATTAGTGTTCTTTTCTACTAGTGTTCTTTCCTACTAGTGTTCTTTCCTACTAGTGTTCTTTACTACTAGTGTTCTTTACTACTAGTGTTCTTTAATACTAGTGTTCTTTACTACTAGTGCCCTTTACTACTAGTGTTCTTTACTACTAGTGTTTTTTACTACTAGTGTTCTTTTCTACTAGTGTTCTTTACTATTAGTGTTCTTTCCTACTAGTGTTCTTTACTACTAGTGTTCTTTACTACTAGTGTTCTTTACTACTAGATGGAACAGCGAGCGCCGGCCTGTCTGTATTGTTATTTGAATTCATGAATGCGTCAAGAGAGAGGTTAAGCTAAACAAAGATAAGCGAGGTAAATGCTAAGAAAAAAATACATTCACACTGGTCCGCTCTGAAGACGTTCAGTTAAGATAATACATAAAACCTAACATCAAAATGAATTAACGACATCATCTTGATATTTGCAATATACTCATATTTATATATATTTATATATGTAATTTATATAAATACACATTACATAAACAAAAAATTCCTTGACACAGCCCCAAGCCCATTTTTTGAGTACGTTTTTTGCCACAACTTATTGATATTTTAATCCTATAAAATAATGCCACATTTTTCTAGCATTCCTAAAGAATGCAATTCATGGCCCAGCACTGTCAATAGAAACTGTATGTCAAAGAAAAACTATGAATAGCAGGTTTATTGATCTTTAAAAGTATAATACACAATTTTTTGTACACATTTAAATATGTGTTTACTGTGTGGCAATCATTTATCGTTGAACGTGAATGAAACATTACAAAAATCGAGCTAAACTCTCAAACTCCGTCACAAAATGCCTACTCTCGATAACGAAAATAAAGTTTAAGTTTTTAAAATGTAACTTTAAAAATCGAATGCCTTGGCCCCGAACCTCTTCGAGATCGATCTCATTTGCTAGCTGATCACCGGAAGTGGAATCAGCTTCGTAAGCCCAACCGGGCAAACAAAGTTCTGCTTACGTACCAGTCGGTTCGCCCCCCCCCCCCCCCCCCCCCCCCCCCCCCCCCCCCCCCCCCCCCCCCCCCCCCCCTCCCCCCACCCCCCCCACGAGCTGAAGCGTTCATTACACCAACACGCCATTCGCAAGCCCACTTTATTTGTCAATATGCTCTCATTTCCCAGGCCGTTATCCATTATCTCCCATTACTGCTCCTCGGTTTTAGTTCGGTTCTTTCACACCTCATCATTTCTTTTTTATTGACTTGATAGAATATATTTAAAGTAATTTAAAAAAAAAATTAAAACTGGAATCAAATCCCCCACGAATGAATCTTAATGACTTGTTTCGATTCTTGTTATTGTAGTGGAGAGATCTTTTTAGGTTTTTATTTTGAGTCCGCTGAAGAGAGGATTACATGTTAGCTTGGCGTTTTTAAAGAGCGCGGTTGACTGCACTAAGTTTCGCAAAACCGTTAGTTGGGGACAGGAAGAGCAGGAGTGTTAAGAGCAGACTGGGCTTTTTGTGACAGGAAACGGGTGAGCCAATGGAGGATTGTCTCTAGGAATGTGGAAAACGAGAAAATAATTTTTTTTTTTTTAAATCTTAACGCTGAAAAAAACAAAAAAAACAAAAAAAACTTATTGCTGTGTTATCTTAAAAATCAAAGAGCGAATGATTTTTAATTAGAAAACGGCAGGGGACGCGGGTGATCTCTAATTGGAATTGATATTAGGTTTGGTTTTTTTTTAAAGGAAAACGTATTTACATATTGATGTCATTTCAATAAGAGATGGGGTTTTTTGTTGTTGTTTTTTTTTTTGAGACAGACGTAACCTTATGACGTCTGTAGGGTAAATGTCGTCGAATATGTCAACTGTTATTTTAACAAAGGTTAGGCGATTATCCCGTTGGGCCCTGCAAATCCTGGGTCTGTAAAAAATGTAAGGTGAGGGGTGAGTTTGTAATGTGGGAAGAAAGTTAAATAATTAAATGCACACAAAAAGAGAGGGTGGGAGGGCTCAAGATAGAAATGTCACACGGCGGATCAAAGCGGTTCAAAGGGAATATTTTGGGAAAAAAAACAAAAAAAAACAAACTCTTTTTTCTCATCAGCCCCAATATGATAAAAAAAATAATAAAGTTTCAAACTCTTTGACTTGGTCAACTTTTTCATGTCATGTTTCCAACTCATGCAGCGGTTCTCTACCTGAGGGTCGCGACCTCTTTTGGTGGATCGAACGACCCTTACACAGCGGTCGCAAAAGACCATTAGGAAGGTTAAGAACCACTGAACTAATGCGTTGCAAGTTCATCATAAGGTTAGGCATACAAGTGACCCAGATTTAAGGTATCAGTTTGATGTCCAGACAGCTCTTTTTTTGCGCCTTATTAGAAAAGATATTTGTGTTTGCCAGGGCTTGGTGCAAAGATAAAGGAAGACCACATAGATGATTATATGGAAGACTGAATAGATGATTATATGGAAGACTGGATAGATTATTATATGGAAGACTGAATAGATGATCATATGGAAGACTGAATCAATGATTACATGGAAGATTACATAGATGAGTATATGGAAGATTACATAGATGAGTACATGGAAGACTGCATAGATAATGATATAAAAGATAACATACATGATTATATGGAGATTACATTGATGATTATATGAGAAATAACAAGGGTCCAACTTACTTATTATTTAGATTTTTTTTTTAAACACACATTATAATATGACGTCACGCTAGAGCATTTCGAGCATATAAAAATAAAGGAGATAATATCCTATTAGAATAAGTAAAAGAACTGCCGCACATCGCTGTGTATGCCCCGTTCAGTGTTTTAGTGTTGTGTATTATATTATGTCACACATGGGGTGTTTCAAAGTACTTTCAATTTTAAACTAATGCTGTTTTTGGTGAGTTTTTTTTTTTCTTCTTTTTATAGACAACACCTTATGCTTCATTGACATGCATAGTTTTTTTTTAAAGCAATTGATTGTTAGTTTTAAAACTTGCTATTCAAATTTATTTTATTATGCACTATCAAGAGTAGCAGGTACTCAGTCTACTGCATTTCTCGCCAAAAGAATATAGATTCCTGGTTAGATTTGGACTTCCGTATTGTTCTTTTTATTTTGTTGCAAGGTCTTCATGTCGCGCATCTTCTGCCTCTTTCTCTACTTCTTTATACACTGCTGTTCAACAGCTGAGACATTGTTCGGCAATGAGCTCCAAATTGATGATTTCAATGTTGGCTTCCCTCATGCACCCCTGGCAAACTTCCATAAATCTCAGGCGTGGCCGTCCAAGAAGTCGTGTCCCTTCTGCCAACTCTCCATACAGCAGCATTTTTTTGGATACGGCCTTCCTCCATTATCTTTACATGATCTAAACAGCAAAGGCACCTCTTGCCAAGAGCGGAGAATTCGCTAAACATTTTTCACGTTCCAAGACCTCCGTGTTAGCCACCTTTTCCTGGCATCGGATGCGTTACGCAGACATCTTTGATGGAAGCTGTTGAGTTTCCGCTCATGACTGGTATATGTGGTCAACACTTCACTGAAATATATGAGCGTACTTAGCACACATGCCTGATAGACACTTAGTCATGCATTATCAGTTAGATTGAGATTATTCCACACCCGCTTATTCAGTTTAGCCATAGTTGCTGCTGCTTTTGCGATCCTCATGTTCTTCTCTTAATCAACGGAGAGATAATGTAAAATGCTCAACAACTGACATATTATGGCCCTTAATAAATAGGATTGCTGGGGACAGTGCTTCTTGCATCATGACGAGTGTTTTCTGTAGACTAATTGTCAGTACAAACTCTTTACAAACGTGTGATAGACGATTAACCGGCCCCTGCAGACCTTCTGCGTGAGATGTTAAGGCGGCATCGTCAGCAAACAGCAGTTCACGAATTTGTACCTTTTTTTTATACCTTGGTCTTTGCACAAAGGCGAGCGATATTGAACAGCGTACCATCAGATATGTTAAGGGTGTACACTCCATCTTCACAGTCCCTGAAGGCAAATTGAAGGAGCATCGTGAAGAAAATGGAGAAGAGCGTCAGAGCCAGTACACAACACTGTTTTACTCCGCTGCTGACTGGGAATGCCCCAGAGACAGCGCCATTGAATGTCACTGTGCCGTGTATGTTTTTGTGAAATGACTGTATGATTGTGAGCAGTCGTGGGGGGTACAACCTACTCTTTGCAAGATACCGAACAGGCCTCTCCGACTTACCAAGTCGAATGCTTTTGTCCGATCTATGAAAGCAATATAAAAAGAGGCATATGCTGTTCACGACACTTCTCCTGCATATGATCTATATTATATATGAAAATAGACGAATTTTTCTCTCGTCGCGCCTTACAAAAAGTGAAATCACTAAAGAAGTTAGTTCCCTTCATGTGAGAATTTTGATAGCAGTGTCCTTTTTGAGGACCATCAACTACATTTTCATACCACGTTCCTCCCAGCCATCCACATTCAGCATCATTTGTCTGCTCTCGTCAGCATCCGTGTTCAGTTTTTTTTTTGTTGTAAATCACTTTGTGATAATAAAAGGTTTTTTTTTGGATTTTGGGGGAGGGGGGGGGGGGGGTCTCGTGTCGGGGGTTTTGGGTTTTTTTTTTTTTTTTTTTTTTTGTTGTTTCTTTCCCAGTTGATTCGGCGTTCGTGTTCTGTACCGCACATTTATAATCGCTTTAATCTTTCTAGTAGTGCCTATCATGAATTCTCAATGATTTAAAAATGAGCCTCAGCTTGCCTTTCATCGCGTTAGTTCCAGACATACGACTTGATCTATATGTGTTAATTAATTCAGTTTCCAGATCCGCCTTGTGCTCCGTTTGGCTTGGTCTAATCATAATTTTTGTATAAGTTTTT
This sequence comes from Lymnaea stagnalis, assembly GCA_964033795.1. Classification (NCBI taxonomy): domain Eukaryota; kingdom Metazoa; phylum Mollusca; class Gastropoda; family Lymnaeidae; genus Lymnaea; species Lymnaea stagnalis. The sequence continues at coordinate 1,058,353 of CAXITT010000065.1, forward strand.
TTAAAATTTTTCTATTTTATTTCATGTATTCTTTGTTGACCTCTGTTGTCCGCAATGAGTTAAGACGACTGAATTCATTCATTTAATCAGTGCACAATGTCCTTTCGATAATAGTTTGTAACCGCAAGACGCGGAGGCCCAGTCAAATGTGCACCCCTGGGTCTGCTGGCCACTTATCGCCAAATTAAATCCGACCGAGATGGCACCCAGACGTCTTAAGCAGCTTACTTACACTAAGATTATCCGCGAGCAAAAACGTATTAGCAAATGATAGCCTCCAACACAGGCGTTAAAAAAATAATTTTTCTCCGACTCAATTTTCAAAGGCTTTTTTATTATTTTGTTATTATTATTATTGTTTTTTTAAAATTTCATTCGGATCTTTTCATTTTTAAGGTAATATATTTACTTTTAAATATTACTTAATGGTCTAAGCCAGTGGTTCTTAACCTTTTTTCTTAATAATAAAAAATAAAATATGATTTGTTTTCTTATTTTTTTTTGGACCTCCGCCGAACCCCTGAGACTGACTCACCGAACCCCTGGGGTTCGATCGAACCCAGGTTAAGAACTACTGGTCTAAGCTTTCCCTGTTGCAAGTTGTTGGGTTTTTGTTTGTTTGTTTTTTTCATTTTACCATTAAAACCAGCGGAAAAAAGTGGAAAGGGGACCAACATGGTCATATAACAGGTCTTAAAATATGTAAGCCTTTTTGATAACTGTGAAAACAGCCCACACCCTACAGAACAGAGCGCTCTACTCCACAGTTGGAATGGGGAAACGAAAATGAATACCCCCTCCCCCCCCCCTTTTCTATTCCCCTGCACTCCACACGTCAGTAGATTTCTGATAGTAAAACTAAAAAACTGCTCTGTTGCTGTTTAAACCAACCTTTTCCCATGCGAAGAACACAAAATTTACTTTTTTTTAAATACCCCAATGCCCACCACAACAAACAAACAAAAGAGAGAAATTATAGAAGAGGTAAAAACCCTAATTGCAGTTGTGTCGAGATTAAAGACCGACCGAATTTAGGCTTCGGTTACGGCACAGAAAGTGGGCATTTTATCACTTTCGGCCAAGTTTCGGTTTCGGCCGAAACTGAAAGTTAACTTTAGGCCCCATTTCGGTTTCGGACGAAAGAGAAAAGTAAACTTTCGGGGTTTTTTTTTTAGATTTTTCGGTCATCTAATACTCTAAAAGCGATATTTAACAACAAATTAAGCGATCTTTAAGAACAAACTAAACGATCTTTAACAACAAAAAAAGTGATCATTAAAAACAAATAAAGTGATCTTTAAAAACAAATAAACTGATCTTTATGGACAAATTAAGCGATCTTTAAGAACAAACTAAGCGATCTTTAACAACAAGATTTTATATTATATGTTTATTTATTAATATTCACGATTATCTCATTTAAAAGAAAAGAAAAGAATGTAAACATGTATACTTCCCCCCATCATTTTCGATGTATGCAAAATTTATGCGGGAATGAATTTCCAAATATCTAAATATTTCATTTTCGGCTTCGGTTTCGGCCGAAAGTCATTTTAAATTTTCGGCCTATTTTCGGCTTCGGCCGAAATCAGAAAATCCCTTTCGGTCGGTCATTAGTCGAGACGCTACAGATTCTTGTATAGTGCCGTTGGAGTTAATGTTAGACCAGGAACTCAACCTGGTCCGTCTTACATAGCATTCACAACTCTTTGAGATCTTTATGGACATGAATTACTTTTTGTTTCGTCTGTGAAGAAACGAATTTCACTGTACCAAACATTCCAAAATTAATTAATTAATTTATTTGTATTTATTTATTTTCTTTTTTTTTTTTTTTTTTTTAAATTGTTTTTTTTTTTTTTTTTTTTTGAAATTGGTTTCATAGTTCGTTTTTTAGAGTTGTATCAACTGTTTAAGCTCATCCACCATTTCGAATGAGACGACGCTTCTCATTGGTCGCGATAGCTTTAGCCACTTTGAACCGCGTGAAAAACAAATGGTTTGAAAAACGAACAAACAAACAAAAAAAGGCAAAATTTAAAATATTTGCAAACTTATTTTCCCTTTTTAATAATTTTTTTTTTTTTTTAAATTTGTCCCCAGGTCGTAGCCCCACGTGTCAAGCTTTGATGATCACGCTGACAATTTAACCCAACCACACTTCCTGAACTTCCCTTTTTGACAAAATTGAACCGGAAACAAGGGGACGGCACCGCGACCAAGCTCAAAACTACCGGTGAGTTGTCGGACCGAAATGTAATGGACGGATCGTGTTTGAATTATTTCCCCATCAAGTGGCCGACTCTTTCAATCACGTTCACACTTCCGGTTTAGGTTTGGATAGATACAGGTCTCACCCCACTATACAACAGAAAAAAAATGAATAGAGTATTGTTATACATAATGTTTAGGGGGGGGGGGGGGGGAGTCCCCCGGGGGGGGGGAAGGGGGCCGCGCCATGACTAAGTCATCTGAAGCGTGCATCCTTTCGACACGATTTTTCGTGAGACTTTGATGCCAGTGTTGTTTTGAACGTTTCATTTTTAGTCTTATTTGATTGCTCTAAAACGCATGACACTAAAATGTAAGTGTCTAAATATAGATAATTGATTTCGTCGACTGCTTAAGCCTTTGAAAGTTAAAGAAAAAAATCCTTTTTAATAAATAAATCCTTATATAAATCCTTTATAAATCCCTTTTATCCTTTTGTTTACGTTCAGGGTGCTGCACGTGATCTATCTTTTTTTTTTAAGAAGCGGTCATGTAAATGGGTAAACTTCAGGCAAAAAAAAACGTTTCATATTTCCTTCATTTCCTCTTCAAAAATACATTTTATTTTTACTGTGTTACCCTACACGTCACAAATACCAATCTCCAATAGCAACAGCTGCACAATTAATCTCCACACCAAAACATGCAACCCTTTAACAAATTCATATTTTCTTCGTCTTCTCCTTGAAAAACAGAAGCAAAAAAAAAAACTCATTTGGGGGCTGGGGGTGGTTGGTGGGGGTTGGGGCTGGACATGTGATAGAATGTGTTGATATCAGCAACGAGTCTATGCCCCAAGTTGTTTCAGCTCGATAGGCAGACGGGAAGTGGGCCCCTCAACCTTCCGAGGATCTCTGCCACGAACCCATAATTAAAAACACACGAACAAAAGTTAAGTTCAAATGAAGGATTTAAAAAGTAGCAGAGATTTGTGAGTGTCTCAAACCGCCAGGTCGATTTCAGTCAGTGCCAAATCTAAACAATACGCTACAGCTTTACCAATATGTCACATTGGGAAATGGCGTCGGCGGGTTGTCGAGTGTGAGCTCTTAAAGCCCTCCACAACGCACCTCCACACGGCCCAGACGACAGGTCTCCCCCGACGTCGGACCGTGCGGCGGCACGCCAGGGACCTCCCCTGGCCTGGACCGCCAACATCCGCACCCGCCCGATCGGATTAGCAGATGGGGTTATTCCCAGCCCGGGACGTTCGGTCAACCGAAAACGCTGCGTTTGAAGCGTCCGTAGCCGGCTCTCCCCGGGAGTCGGGATGATACGTTAACATCCTAATATCCTCCCCCACCCATCCGGGGGAAGCGTCAGACGCCCTTTAAGATGGCTCCTACAGTGGGTTTCCACCACGCAACTAGTTTGCCAAGTAGCTGGGACGAAACGGTTGCCTGGGAGCAGCTTTCTCAGGGCTGCGTAGTTAGAATCATTGGCCAGAGGCCTCCGCCTTAGCCTCTTGCCTCAATCCATTAGCGGCAACTTGTAATCATGATCCATACCCTGTCTCTGCCTTTACTTTCAACTGTAAAAAATCACAGTTGGTAGCCCTGTAGGTGCTGTTTTCATTCCGGCAGGTCCATGCGTGTCCTTTGTCTGCCCACGCGGGACATGCAATGGTGGTTTTGTTCCCCGGGCGACATCGAGAGGGTCCGGTGGCCGACGCCTCCTAATTGGCAAGCCACTACAGGCTTTTTCTCTCTCCTTTCTCTCTCTCCCCATTCTCTCGCTCTCTCCTTTCTCTTTCTCTCCTCTCTCTTCTATCCCTCTCTCTTCTCTCTCATGCCCATCATCTTTTGAGGTTAGCAAATATCTTTGTGATCAATACATTCCTCACACAAAAATTGTTGATCCCCCCTCCTCCTCTTCTAAACCATCACACTGTAATCCCACTCATACAAACCCATTTAATAATTCCCTTTTAGCTATCTACTACAAAAAAAAAATGTTCAAATACGTTATTTTTTACTCAATTTAAAATGTAGTTAAAAAAAAAATGTTCAAATACGTTATTTTTTACTCAATTTAAAATGTAGCTTGCTTTAAATCAATTCTATGAATTTAAAAAAAAAAAATGAAATCATGCAAATGTAGTAAAGTAGAAAAGAACAATTAATTTTTAGTGTCTTAAAATACGTCCATACGTCTCGAAAAGTAATTAATTTTTATGTGGCATACATTAAAATGTTATAACCTCCTAGGCAGTAAGGCTCTACACATCTTTCGTATTTCAGCAAATTCTTATTTTCTCCATTACCTAGACGTCCATTCTATTCAGTTTTTAAGTGTCCCGTAAGTTTAATGACAAGGGTGATCAACTCTATGCTATGTTATGTTGTTGTTGTTTTTTTTGTTGTTTTTTCCAGTGGCTTGGTGTTCCCAGATAATGATTTAAATATTCCTTGGCTTCCCTATGTCAGATATGAAGCTAAACACAATTCCAGCCAATCTAGAAAAAGAAGATTATATATATTTTTAAAAAAAATTATTTTAAAAGCACAGTAATTATTCCATAATGATTTACCCGCGGCTGGAGCACGCATTAGGAAGGATTGTCCACGAAGGCGGGACAAATTTTGACCCGGTGTTTTGTCGAGACTTGGACTTGATATGGCGTGTCCTAAAGCCGGGTCTAAATGTTGACATTGTTTATATTTAGAATGTTGGCGCTTGTTGAGAATGAATGTCCTAAAGCCGGGTCTAAATGTTGACATTGTTTATATTTAGACTGGGGCCACTTGTTGAGAATGAATGTCCTAAGGCCGGGTCTAAATGTAGACATTGTTTATATTTAGACTGCGGCCACTTGTTGAGAATGAATGTCCTAAAGCCGGGTCTAAATGTTGACATTGTTTATATTTAGACTGCGGCCACTTGTTGAGAATGAATGTCCTAAAGCCGGGTCTAAATGTTGACATTGTTTATATTTAGACTGCGGCCACTTGTTGAGAATGAATGTCCTAAAGCCGGGTCTTAATGTTGACATTGTTTATATTTAGACTGGGGCGTCTTGTTGGGGATGAATGTCCAAAGGCCGGGTCTAAATGTTGACATTGTTTTTATTTAGACTGGGGCCACTTGTTGAGAATGAATATCCTAAAACCGAGACTTAATGTTGTCATTGTTTATATTTAGACTGGAGCCACTTGTTGAGAATGAATGTCCTAAAACCGGGACTTGATGTTGTCATTGTTTATATTTAGACTGGTGCCACTTGTTGAGAATGAATGTCCTAAAATTGGGACTTGATGTTGACATTGTTTATATTTAGACTGGGACCACTTGTTGAGAGTGAATGTCCTGACACTTTACGAATTTGAAAGTGAAAGAAAATGAAGAGATTCCGTGACTGCCTTGGCACCATGACCCTGGATCATCGCAATTCTCCAGTGTAGCAGTTAGATGGCTTAGACCAGTGGTTCTCAACCTTTCAATTGCCATGACCCTTAAACACAGTTCCTCATGTTGTGGCGACCCCCCCAAACACGAACTTATTTCCCTCGATACTTCATAACTGTAGAGCATGCGTGTTTAAATATGGTCTTAGGCGACACTTGTAAAAGAGACCGTTCGACCCCCCAAAGGGGTCGCGACCCACAGGTTGAGGAACCGCTGGCTTAGACATTGTTTCCCTGAAACCATTGCTCTCCTCAGCCCTTATAGAAATGTATGCTGAAAGAGGCTCTACGACTTCTTCTTTTCTTCTAAAAGAGTTTTAAACCAAAACGAAAAAAGTAAAGAGAAAGGGATCTAGTTTCAAATTGAATGAGACATATGACTTTTTTGTTCTTTTTTTTATTTGAGCGTTATTTTGGGTAATGCAGGAGATGTAGAACTGTGCTGCAGAAACAATTTGTATTGATTATTTTTTTTTTATTAAACGTTATGTTAGCCTCACGTTCTAGAATGGTAAGGATGTGGTGATCATGTCGGGTACCAACAGTGACACCCCACACCCACCCCAAAGTGAGTGTGTTTTGATCGGCCGCCGGGTATAGACATTAGACACAAGCTTGTACACCATGTTTGAAAATGTGTGACCTCAGGCAAGGATTCTAACATTTCGAACTCCAAGTATTCTCAAACTCCGATCTCTGGATTTTCATGTGTTAATATATATATATAAAAATGTATACCTTTTCCGTTATGAAACAATTACCTTAAACCGGTTATTTCTGTCACTAATTTGGACTTGGCCCTTATCATTTTCATGAAAAACATTAAGGAATTTTTATGGTCGACCGTCTCTTATCCGAACGGATTGGGACCTTTGGTGATTCGGATAATCAATGTTTCGGATCAAGCGAGTGCTCCGATGCAAGTTAGCGTTAACGAAATTACAGTATAGAATACAACATATTCTCTCCATACAGTTCTACAAGTATGTTAGCTTTGTGCACATTATGCTCGTCTTGATAAATAATACATTCTTCTTAATTTTTGTCCATTTAGAGTGGAAAGGGGGGGGGGAGTACTGGTCATCCGTTTTAGAACCTCTGATAAAAAAATATATATATAATTACAACGCGCTTCCTTCTTGCAGCACTTGGATGCAATTATCCAAGTTTTTCCTTCCTATTTCGTTTTGTATGATTGCTTTAACAGGGAAGTTGTTATTTTAGAGATTCGATGCAGTTTTTTTTACTTAAATTTATTTTATTGATTTCATTATTTTATTTTATTTTATTTATAAGGGGTGGGGATGATGAAAATATATTTCTTGTTCTTAACTGTGTTCTTGATTTTACAATATGATACTCACAATTCCCCCTTGCAGCCTATTCATATGTCTCAAATAGCTAGTTATAGATACACAGCTATTACATTTAGTAGTGGCACAAAGTGATAGAAGCATCCATTTATTACAATAGGATTTCAATTGTTATCGCGAGTATTTCAGTTACACGTGAGCTCATTCCTTTTCCCAATGACGTGACGCACTTATTTTTCCGTTGGTGCAGTGAGACTTGCGTTTATTCTAGTGCAGGTTGCGACGAACTGCCGACCGCTCGCGGGAGGCTATCGGGCTCGCCTTCGATAATTCTCAGCTAGGAGGAAAATAATATTTTTTTTTAAAAAAGGAAATTAGAAGGATACACAAAATACGTGTCTCCCCCATTACATATCTTGTGGCCGCAACGGCTTTTCACTGTAACGCCAATCTTGAAGCACAAAGTGCAGCTTTCGATGCTGTGCCTTGTTATATCAATGCCCATATGGTTGTGCAACTGTCAGCGTGGTACACGCGGAGTGGTCCACGTTGTGACTGAAAAGCTGTACAATTTTGACCTATCAACATTTGCCTATCGATTTAATCTCACAGCTGTCGGCCGCGTTTTACTTATGTTTGGTGTTTTATTCTACATTTCTACCAGTAGGCGAAACATTTCTTGCAGTAGGTGAAAACCTTTCTTCCAGTAGGTGAAACCTTTATTTCTGTAGGTGAAACCTTTCTTTCTGTAGGTGAAACCTTTCTTCCTGTAGGTGAAACCTTTCTTTCTGTCGGTGAAGTCTTTCTTCCAGTAGGTGAAACCTTTCTTTCTGTAGGTGAAACCTTTATTTCTGTAGGTGAAACCTTTCTTTCTGTCGGTGAAGTCTTTCTTCCAGTAGGTGAAACCTTTCTTTCTGTAGGTGAAACCTTTCTTTCTGTAGATGAAACCTTTCTTTCTGTAGGTGAAGTCTTTCTTCCAGTAGGTGAAACCTTTCTTTCTGTAGGTGAAACCTTTCTTTCTGTAGGTGAAACCTTTCTTTCAGTAGTAGAAATATTTCTTCCAGTAGGTGAAACCTTTCTTCCTGTAGGTGAAACCTTTCTCCCTGTAGGTGAAACCTTTCTCCCTGTAGGTAAAACCTTTCTCCCTGTAGGTGAAACCTTTCTCCCTGTAGGTGAAACGCGGAAATGTTTGGTTGGCGACTAAATTAGACTTTTAATCTGACCGGCATGTTAACGGACGCTTCTTGAATAATTAATGGCTATCGGGGGGGGGGGGGGGGGGGGGGTGGGGGTTTTAAAAAAGGAAACATGGGACGAGAAATACAGACCAGTCAATTTTGCTTTGACATGACTTTCATAAATAAAACATCAGGCCCTCATTTATCCGAATAAGATGTATGGAGCAGATGATATCCGGTCATATCCGTGGGCTTATCTGTGTTTACCTTAAGAGTTACCGAACAACACAGGCTCATTATCTAAAGCCCTCATGGATTACGAAATATAGAATTTTTTTTTAATTAATTCTGACGATAACGTGATCAGTTTTGACTTCAGGCATTTTGTGTGGGGGGGGGGGCGAGCGGGAAGAGATGGCTGACTTTGTCCTGACCGTGAATACAGGTTTTCTTTTTTCCAAAATGTCAATTCCATTCCTATTGAATCGGTAGCAACAGCAGCGGTTTTGAAAGATATAACATCTTCAGGGTATGTCTAGACCTGTTTGTTTTTTTTAAATTTTTTTTTTTATGTAGATGAATTAGAAGCTCTTTAATATAGATGTTTGAATTGTTGTGTCGAGCGTTGGGGTTTTCCAATGGTTTCTCCACTAATGCAATTGTAGAGCTCATTTTAGAGTTGGCTTTTAGGAGATATAAAGAATAGTTTGAATAAGAGAGATAGGGAGAGAGGGAGAGAGAGAGAGAGAGAGAGAAAGATAGAGAGAGAGAGAAAGATAGAGAGAGAGATAGAGGAAGAGAGAGAGAGATAGAAAGGGATAGAAAGAGAGAGAGAGAGAGAGAAAGGGGTCATTACAAACAAAAGAATTGGTTTTTCATGGGTTATCGAATAAACAGGTTATTCATAGTAACTATCGACTTTGTGTGTGTGAGTTTGGGGGCACAGAGTGATGATAGTTACCTAAATTTAATGACTAGAACAACTGTCCTTGGCACTTCTACAGAAAATGTAATCTCAAGCCTAATGCAAACACTAAGCACTTTGTCTATTCACACTTTTTTTAGACATTGAGTTGTCAGATGCATGTCCACCATCTTCAATATGCCCGCCTACGTCTTCTTACGACAGTCTCATGAAAACTACTTCCGCCAGTAAAATTAGTACCTGACGTCATGCTTCACCCCAACACCAATCCACAACATCTACCCCCAACTCCATCCCCCAACACTGAACCCCGACACATAACCCCCAACATCAATACACAATTTCTACTCCCAAATCAACACCATCCCAAACACCAACCTCCAGTCTCCTCGTGTCAGATAAATAGTCTAATTTAGTCGCCACACAAAGATACGAAGGTCAAGTCACATGCAATAGGCTACAATCTAACAACAAAACACAGTGTGGTATAATTAGGAGGTACATACACTTAAAAGATGTAGTAGGACCTATTTTAAAAAAAAAAATTAAAAAACTCATCCAACTGACAACATCTCCCTTGTTCTCCCGATGATCATTTTCTCCTCACTTCAACTTCGCTACATCACAGCTTTATTAATCGACTATGATATATTTTTTTTATATCCCCCCCCCCCCAAATCTGGAGACACATCTAGCTGTAGGGATCAGACACAACAAGGCAGGAGGACTCCCACTATCACCCTGCCCCCCTCTACATCACAAGAAGCTATATGCCCGGTCTAATCTATTGAACTATAGACTTGTACATCTATCCTTAGTACGTAAGCCATATCCAGATTAGGTCACGTTACGTGAGTGAGCCCTCTCAGAATCTTCCATATCGTCAGTGAACTGAATGAACTCTGGTCCATGCTCGTGGGCTGAGACGAACATTTGTTAAAAAAAAAAAAGAAGAAGAAAGAACAAGAAAGGAGTTTTTGCCCCTGCTTTTCAGCAGAAATTGAAGTCCAACGGGAATCATATATTCTATTCTCTTAGACAACCCGTGCGAAATTTATTAGGATTTCTATATGTAACTGGCAGTTTGACATATTAGCCATGGCGTAGCGAGACGTTGCGCCACCCGGGAATGACTTTGAATTAGCCGACATCACCCCCACCCTCAGAACCCCCCCCCCCCCCC